>JAUMHD010005073.1:0-13053 GCA_032359135.1 Ulvella scutata
TGTGTAAAGTTACAGGCATAACTCCATACAATGGCTCATGTACCAGCAAATCATCGCATGACAACTTAGCTCGACCTCGCACAAACGATACAGGACTACGTACTAACCGTCGTTGGTACTTAAGGTGTTGGTAGCAACTTCTGAAGTACCAACGGCCGCCATGCAACCCCAACTGTTAGCAAGCCAGCAGTGCAAAGTTCTGGGTACACAGCCAGAGCAGAGAGCAGCCTGTAGGTGCGATGTGGTGCTTGCAAGCGTGTTGGTGTGTGTGCAGGTGGTGCCCCTTCTGCCCTCCTTGGACGAGGAGCAGGCAGCAGCTGCAGAGGATGGCACGCAGGAGACTCCATGCATTGTCCTGCTGATAGACTGGATGGTCCGCAACGTGCTTCAGGTTCTCGCCCCCACACTCTTGCTAGTATCTGTTCTTTAACAGTTCTTGTTGCTTCTGGTCTTCTGCTTTAACAGCTTCTGTTCTTTTGTTGAACGTAGCTGGTCTACTTTAACCACTGGACATCTGAGCTCAGATGTCCAGTGGTTCAAGTAGACTAGCTATGTTCAACAAAAGATCCTGTTCTGTAACAGCTCCTGTTCAACAAAAGATCCTGTTCTTTAACAGCTCCTTAGTCCTCTTCTTCTTCTTTTGCAGCCATTCTATAACAGCTCCTGTTCAGCTCCGAACGCAGCTACACCAGCACTCATCTGCTTGCATCCCGCTCTCCCCTCGCCTGCACCCTGCTCCCATACACATCTCTGATCAGTGATCACCAGTGTCGCTTAGTTAAGCCGAAGCCCTTCTTGGGTATGGCGTGGTTCCCGATTACCGTACATGGCGAATACCTTCGACGTGAAGCGTGTCACACGACCTTGAGATGTCGGGGATGTCACGCTTCAAAATGGCACAAACGTCGAGGTACCCCGCGAAAATTTTCTTGTCACGCATTGCACTGACAGCAAACATCGAAGTATCACGGGAAGAATGCATGTGTCACGCATCATACAGTCTTCAAATGTCGAAGTGCCCCCAGGGAGGTGAAATTTGTCACGCTTTTTATTTACAACCTGTTCTTCAGGGATGTACATCTGCTACATTTCCTCATAGAACTGCTGCTGCAGCGCATCACGTGCATGTCACACCCACCCAAAACGTCGAAGTTCACACTCAAAAAATCTGCTGTCACGCCTCGCACGCACTGAAAACGTCGAACTGGCTCGGAAAGAAATACGTTGTCACGCATCGAATCACCTGAAATGTCTATGTCGCCCCCAAAAATTTTTCCGTCACGCTCGAAAATTAGCCTTTACAAACCGGAAAGGTAGTGAATAGGCATGAACACAAATAGCCAAAATTAGCTAAAACGTCGGAAAAGTTTCAAGAGTTTTCCTGTCACACGCAGCTGAACTGTCGAAGGTATTCGCCATGTACGGTAGATATTTTTTCGGCCCCCAGGGCCACCTTGCTTAGCGGCGCACATGTGGGGTCTGTGGCTTAGCGGCGCACGTTTGTTTTTAGTTAGATAGAACATTCCTGATTATTTCGGACGCATTTTTACATGTGTGACCTGACAAATGAAGCCACACTGGTGATCACTAACACACATACAACTCTTTGGCGCTCTATTCACGAGTTACACTACGTTGACGTTCTGCGCTCACTCTCCTACTCACTCAGGAGTGAGTAGGACAGTGAATCGTACTCTCACTACTCCTGAGTGAGAGTACCTGCATGTGACTGCGCGATCGTGGCTACAGGATGCCACGCGCGCGCTTGGCCTGTCACCGGCAGCGGACGAGGGCGCCATGCAGAGCCCCCTCAGCGGCAATCTGCGGCAGACGGACCCCTCCGAGTCGTGGGACACACGCCTCACTAGAGTGGAAGTGGCGCACCTGTTACTCCCCTTCCCCATGCCCTCAGTGTACAGCCTCGCTCAGGAGCTGGTCGCAGAGTACTTGGCTGGTGAGCACCCACCTCCACCTCCACCTCAAACTTGCTGCCTGTTATGAACAGCAGCGATCTGCTGGTACCAGCGATTTGCTGGTACATGAGCCATTCTCTGGAGTTATGCCTGTAACTTTACACATGAACAGCCGCGATCGCCAGTGTCGGGGGCCGCATCATTTCTTAGGTCACACACACCTTAAACAATAGTCCCAAATACTCCGGATCGTTCTGCCTGACTTAGCAACACCGGTGATCACTGGTTGTGAGACACGTCACGTTTATAATTTTTAGGTTTGCGATGTCACGGTTAAATGTCTGAGACGTCAGCGACCTTGGTGCTTTCGTGATGGTGCTGTTGTGCCATTCGAGTGAAGTGGTGGATGTTTTTGTGTTACTTACTTTTGGCTATTTGGTTTCATGCCTATTTACTACCTTTCCGGTTTGTAAGAGCCTTAGGGGTCAGCGACCTTGGTTTCATAACAGTGCCCCGTATCAGCGCAAACAGGGATCTCTGTCACTGCTGAGCTCCAGAGAGCCGTGCTGCTGCTGCTGCTGCAGGGCTGTCGCATATCGCCCCAGATGTACGCTCTGCGTTGTTTGCAATGGCAGGCAGTCTAGAAGGTTCCATGGAAGGCCTGCAGGTGCGCCTGCAGCCACCCCTGCAGCACTTCCAGCCAGCACACCTCTGAACCCTTTGATAAGTTCTTCAGACCCCCCCCCCCCCCTTGTCTGCAAGGATGGCGTGATCCCAGTTGATTAACTAGTTAACTTATTTATCCTTGGCTGGCTGCTAGTACACTCTCAATTGTCCACATTGTGTCGGATTCTCTCCAGCACCACGCTGACCCCTCAATCATGTGCTGCAAGCTGTTGCTGTTGTTGCTGCTGCTCTTGTTTTACTGTTTTACTGTTTCTGTTATCGTTCGGTGGTACATGAGCCGTTCTATGGAGCTATGCCTGTAACTTTACACACTCTATTATTGTTCGGCAAATGCGGGGTGGTCGCAGCCCGGTGCGTGACAGTGGGGGGCCGTGTGCGGTGCAGCAGCTGTACGAAACCACAGGAGACCCCACCGAGCAAGCCCGCGCACTTTACGCGCTCGCACACGCTCCTGATGCCGTCGCAGTTCTCGAGTACGCCGTGTCCGGCAAGGTGCTCCCCTCACTCTCTGCTTTCAGAGGGCTCGCCTTTTTTTTGTGGCCCATGTCTGATTCTTTGGGCAGCCCCTTCTGCAGCACCTTGCTGTCTCCTTTTTTTTTGAACTCTGCATATCAAAGGGTGGGTCTGCACAAGCAAACCGCAAGTGATAACGATGAACTTGGGCTCCGAGCAGAGCTTCTGGTGCATGTCTACTTTTTGTTTGATTTTTTGCTTCGCCCATCTCTCCCTGCTTCTTCTCTCTTGCTTTGTACCCTGCCCCCCCGTGGTCGCGTGCGCCTCACAACTGCACCATGCATGGACGACATGACTGCCTGCTGCGTCATGATGCTGCATGAGGCGCCATACACTCTGTTCGAGGGGCATGCATGCATGATAGTGTGTGGTTGACACGTTGCTGATGCCGTATCTGCATGTATGCATGCATTCGCGTTCAGTGTTTGTGCGAACTGTTATGAAGCTGAGCCGTGTTTCCGCTGCTGCTGGTAATAGCAGAAGCAGCATGCAGCCGCTGCTGCATGTCATTCATTGCAATGCATGCATGTGATGCACTGGTGGCCACTCTGAAACATGTGCATGCATGCAGGTCAGACCTCAGGATCTGTCCAGCCTGGTGCAGAACACCGCGCAGCCGTCCTTGGAGCGGCGGAGGAGGGCCTGGCTCTACATCTCACTGGAGCTGGACACCTTCAAGGCGCAGTTTGGAGGCTCTGCAAGTGATCAACGGCTGGCTGTTCTGCAAGTGCGTGTCGAGGAAAAAATTCTGCCTCCTCTCCTCTGGACCGTACTTTCGTAGCGTGCTGTATTCTGTTCTATGCAGGGTTTGTAACGGTCCTGGGGAGGGTTTTTTTTCCAGTAACGTCTCTTTACACACCGGAAAAAAAAGCTAATCGGGAACTACGCCATACCCAAGAAGGGCTGGAAAGGCAGTAAATAGGCATGAACCCAAATATCATTTTTTCCCCAGTACAGTACAGTTCCCCGCTGTTCAGTAAAGCTCAGTTCAGTGGGGACATACAGATACTGCGCATTCCAGATAAAGATACTGTCCATTCGAGTGAGTTGGTGGATATTTTGTGTCAGCTGCTTTTGGATATTTGGGCTCATGCCTATTCACTACCTTCACAGTTTGTGCTAGGTCCATCGAATTTGTGCATTGCCTGTCGATTCGGTTTGTAAACAACGTCTATACGTTGTTTACACGCGTCTATGTTGCGATCAGCGCAGTGGCTATGAGCACCAAGCACATCGCAAACACACGAGACTAGAGCGTGCAGATGCTCGCGCAGCTGGCCTCCGGGTTTGCAGCCGATGAGGACCGTCAGAACGTGGAGGCCTTCTTTGAGTCAGAGTTTCCTCCCGAGCAAGGAGGGCTCCCGCAGTTCGTGCTGCACGCGCTGGACGAAATTCGGAGAAACATGTCCAGCAGGAACGTTCTGGAGACAGGCCTGTGTCGGTGGCTTCAGGAAAACCGGTGACCTCAGCGTAATTTGCACTGTGCTTGCAACCAGCTTCTTGCTCTCGTGCGATGCCTGCTTGTGCATGTACGTCATGCATCTCGGCTATCATATTCTGTGACAGCACAGTTGTGTGCTGTCACAGGATACGTGTACAGGGTAGATAGCAGGTCGTTGAATTGTACGTACGGGGTATAGTCACTAACTGAATGTTGCTGACAGAAAACCGACAGCTGTACCGCATCCGTATAATTCAGGGTTCTTACGCGCACCTGAGCCTAAGCAAAAAACGCAGGTGAGGTTTTCACTTGCTCCTGTAGATACATGTAGACACTTTGCGCAGCGTGGTTGCAGCAGGCTCCATTAGAAAGCAGGCCGGATGTGGCAGCATGGATTGTGTTGCCCCCACAAGTGTGTGGTGGGGTGTGAGAGTTCCATCGATAGGTGCACGGCACACTATCGATGCAAGCCCACAGAGCAGTTTGGTGGGGTGTGCAAGGCCACCGACCAAGAGGACTTAGTTGGCGCAATACTTCGACCGTAGGAACGTTCGAGAGGCGTGAAGAGTGCCCGGGTTACAGCTGCCTGATGAGTGACTCAGTGAGTGATTGGTGCCGTATCCGCAGCAGCCTGCTGAAGAAAATAACACGCAGCTGCAGCAGGAACCCAGCAGTGAAGGTCATGCACACCCCCAGCTCTCTGCAGGCACTGTAGTAGCTGCTCCGAGACACGCACGCACACACACACTCTCTCTCTGTCTCTCACACATGAGTGCTCAGTAGCAGCACAGCATGGAGCAGTGAAGCAGGCACCAGGATGAGCAAGCAAGCAGGCAGGCACACTGTGAGGAGGCAGGTTGCTGATCAAGCGGGCGGCTGCAAGCATGTATAGTACCGTATGTGATAGCTTTCCCAATTGATGAAGAACTGAAGTGACAAAACAGTCCTCGAAAGATTGATTTGCTAGGCTTATATGTCATACAGCAGTTCAGGTGACTGACTGCAATCACAACTGTGCATGTATCACATGTAGTATCGTGCTAAATAGGGCTTGACACTTCAACATGCATCACTATGCTCCTCGTGCAGCTATAGAGTCCTGTTTGAAGGTCATAGTGTTGAATGGCAGTCGAGGAGTGTTGGGGAGGAAGGCAGGCATGGTCATCACCTACCTTCGTACATGGCACCAGTGTACAGTATGAAGCCATGTAATTTACCGTTCCGGGTGTCGCAACAGTTACAAAAAAAACTCCACCAACGATGAGCACCTGTGGAAGGCTCCTCAAACTTGTGGAAGAACCCACCGAACAACCAACCAAACCAAGGCTCGTCTCAGCACCACATTCAGACTCAGCAAATCTCAGCAACTACCCCTTCCAGCTGTGACTGCATTCCCACACACACACACGCACGAAGAACATGCCACGTATGTATACTCTAGCACCTACTCAGTGTGTTCACACACATCGACAGCGGCGCGGCTCACAAGCACCCATTCAGTGTGGGCCATAGAAGCGTTTGAAATCTGGTTCATTCCATCGACAAGCTGGGTGGTGCCCAGCCTCTAATCCGTAGTACTCATACCCTAACATCCCCTGTAGCTTGTGTTGCCAGAGAGTGGGGCAGCACAGCCCACCTCTTGTGCCCATACGGGCAAACTGCACTCCAAGGTCGCCTCCAAGCGGCTGCCTCATCCAAGTCCTCTTGCTCATTTCAAACTGAGTTTGAGGCCAATTTTGCTTCACAAAGCTTACATAAGAATGGTACTCACTAAATCCATGGCTAATTTCGCCTTCTGGAAGGTTCTTAAGGATCTGTTGATGCCAGAGGCAGGTGCCTGTGGCTGATGTAGAAGGATTCGGGCATAGAACAGCCAGCAGTTGCTTCATGAGCGGCTTCTGGACCACGATCCAGTGTGTGACGAATGATGTGCCATCCTCTGCGAAGACTGGCCTGCACCCATGCCCACTGAGTTTGCTCTCTCGGTCTCTCTCTCTCTCTCTTTCTACGTACATGCAGCTTCATCGATCTGCTGTGCTTTCATGTGTTTGAATCGCACCAGTTCAAGCACATACAGGTACCACTATCGATCCAACTTTCACATATCCGGATACAGGTACACTGTGCTTTAAACTTGCTCCCATGCTACTGACATGCAGCTGCATAACCGACCGTGCTTTCATGTGCTGGAAACGAACCAGTTCAAGCCCCCACACAGTTACACCATGCTTTAAACTTTAACGCATGCTCACGTAGGGTGTTTGAGCATTGAATCATGGCAAAGAGTGTGCTCTAGCACAGAAGACTACAGCTATTGGGGTGTCAAGGCTAAGGTTCTAAGTAAGAGATGGAGCACACATGCGCACAAGACACATAACGCATGTCAGGCATGCACAACATGATGTGCAGCTGTCTGAAAGTTGAGAAAGTATTCAGGGGGCTGCCGTACTTCTTGTTAAACAATCTTTCATAGCTCTTTCCATAGCCAGCACTCCAAGCGCCACCCACATTCACCACGGTTCTCACAGGTTCACCGTGCGATGACATCACACTTGCCTCCACAGGCAGCTGCAGCGAGTTGCTGCCGCCGATTGTGCTGATGTGGGGGCTGGGCAGGTACAGTAGTGGGATGTGGCGTGTGGGAATCATGTCCATGTCCCAGATAACATACAGGTCTGACAGATCTGGCAGAGCTTGAACCACAGCCAGCTTGAGCAGCTGCAGAGACATGCAGCAGATTCACTACCATTGCTCAGGTATGAAAGACTCTGGCTTGCACCTATTCTTGTGTTGGCATATGGTGTCTCGTAAACTCAGGACTGAGCCACTGATCGTGTGTTCAGCACATGACGGTGAGCAGCACACGACACTGGATGCAAGAAATCCATGCATACCTGCTGCAGATACCAGCCAGAGAGGGTTCTACCCTTGAGATACTCATCACCTTGGAGCTGAGGGTAGTAATACTCCAGGGCAGATGCAACAGAAGCCTTGGTGATATCTGGGAAGATGCTGTCTTCTTGGATGCACTTCACTTTGGGAGATATGCTCCCCAAGTATTCCTGACATGCTTCTGTGTCGGGAACAATGAGGAGTATGCGTCCTGGTTGTTGGTGCTGGAGCAGATGCTTTAGGACAAACTGATTGATGCACGAAGGCCTTGCAACCAGTCCTGCAGGTTCCAAGATGGCTCATTGCCGGCTACGGTGGCGTTGTATGGGCGTAAAAACCTTGTGGAAGGCTCAAGGGTGTCGTTCTGCATGGACTGGGATGCCGGTCGTGACCAAGTTGTTTACACGCGAACAGCAGTGCACCCTATTCCCTTGATACAAGTCTCGTTCACGAAATCATAGGTCTGGTGCATGCGAGTCTATACAACAGTGGCTCTTCACACCTACGTAGTCAATACCCAAAACTGTCTCATCGATCGGTTTGGGCCGTACAGTCGCCCATCTGGGGAGCGTAAGGAACAAGAAGAGGATTAAACCAGAAAGAAGCCAGATGACACGCCGCCCGTGCCCTTGATGCGTCGGTCCAGACTTCGAGTGGGCAGAAGTATGTTGCTTGTGTGCGTGTACAGAGCTGACTGGAAACCGTGTACGAGCCCTATGCAACACAGGCACTTGCACCATTCGAAGCTAAAACAAATCACGGCTCGCTCTCGCCTAGGTGAGCACCCTCCGCACGTGCAGCACGTCGACACATCGGATGGGCAATGATTAAGGCTTCTGCAGGAGGTAACTGACTCCAGCGTAGCATCCAGGTGTGTCTTGAACTGTCCCCAGCTCTCAGAAAGATGTTGGTGCGTCATTCAACCAGAGATGGGTGTGTTGTCATGTGAAGTGCGAAGCATGCATGCTGCTTGTGCACCTGCAGCATTCATGAATATATACAGGGCAGAGCTCTGCCCTATCTGCAGAGCTGCGCAGTGTGCATCCAGTGTCGCAAGCTGAAACCGAAAACCGAAGATCTTGCAAGACAGACGATACCCCCCCCCCCCCCCCAAAAGCTAATCGGGAACCACGCCATACCCAAGAAGGGCTTTGGCCTCAGCACCCCCGAACGGGTGGGACAAGATCTTGCAAGAAAACTGCGCCCCCTTGCTTGCGTGCCCTCTGCTGCGGCTGGTGGCTGACTTTGCTCATGAATCATGAGTCATGATACTTCCGTGTTCGTTGGTGCCTACCTCAGCCCTTGTATGGAGTTATGCCTGTAACGTTACACACCTCAGCCCTTCTCCCTGGTGGTTTGCTGCGGCTGGTTGTTTGCGTCGTCGTCCTGTGATCACCTGTGTCGCTTAAATTTTCAGGGCAAACACCTCAAAAACAGTCCCAAATACTCAGAATTGTTATGACTAACGCCGCGACACTGGTGATCATGATCAATGGCATCGTCCTGTGTCTGCTGCTTGCGCTGCCGCTTCCCTCCTCGTCCCTCTCTCTCCTGGGCCTCGTAATAAATACTTACAAACCGGGAAGGTAGTGAATAGCCAACAGCCACTAACACAAAATATCCACCACTCCTAATAACACAAATAAACTATTCGGGACTACGCCAACTCATTTTGAACATCGGCGTCACCGCGACGGTGGCGGCACTCATGCATTTCAGGGGAAACCACCAGAAACGCTTTACACACCCGGCCCAGAAGCTCGAAGAAAAGACGAGCTGGACGGACCGGGGTTCGAACCCGGGACCTCATGGTA
Source organism: Ulvella scutata (assembly GCA_032359135.1). Lineage (NCBI taxonomy): Eukaryota > Viridiplantae > Chlorophyta > Ulvophyceae > Ulvales > Ulvellaceae > Ulvella > Ulvella scutata. The sequence goes on from JAUMHD010005073.1 coordinate 9,261, forward strand.
AAAGCACTTGACCGCTCACGGGCCCGCTGCTGAGTTTAAGGTCAACCCCAAGACCTTCCAGGCAGTACGGTAGTTTGCCGCACGTGATGCGAATTGCTTTGACCCTGTGTCTGTGACTACATACTGCGTCCCTTGGGTTCTTGATCCGTCGGTTTCTCTGCGGGACTGTAAGGCTGATGTATGTGCTGCGATATACTCCATGATTGCTGCTTGCATCCTCCTGGTTGGTGCTGTTGTGGCTGACGATGCGGTCCCTGTTGGGGAACCTGTGTTTGCTTGTGCCCTTGTGCGGCGTTCTCTGCAGCCTTTGTGTTTGCCTTCCTGGTCCCGTGTGGCACGGGGTTGTATGTCCATGTCCCACCCCTTTGAGGGTGCTGAGGCCGAAGCCCTTCCTGGGTATGGCGCGGTTTCCGATCAGTTTTTTTCTTTCTTTCCAGGTGGCTGTTGCTGAAGTGGTGGATGTGTTTCTCGCGCTAACAGGCGTATGCTGCTGGCTGCCAACCACGAGTATCTGGGTAGCACACTGCGAGTTTGCTGACCTCTACTGTGAAAATGGTGCCCCGAGCATCATGATTCGACTTCTGCACACCCGCACGCTCCAGAGTCCACCGGCTGGCGTAGCTACCGCACGTTTATCACCTGTGTATGACTCTGAAGCCTGGAGGGCACGAGGCCGTGTGCCCTTATCGACACATCCCCATCCATCCTGCGACACTCGATACACCTGCGACCTCCTAGGTGCACTACGAGGCTCTGGAACTCCCTCTGCCCCTGACCACGAACTGTCCAACCCAACAAGGCGCTCTAGTGCTACCACAATGATGCCGGCACAACACTACTGGGAAAGCCAACATGGGTCTAATTGCCTTGTACATGCCTACAACATGCTCAGGGCAGCAACTGTATCACTCCGGAGTTGCTCCAACGACATACAGCAAGCTGCCTTCTGACAGACATCCCCTACCTACGACGTGTGCACCTGAATGACGATGAGCTCTGCACTGCTGATGGAGACTTCTCCATACACTGCATCAACCACTACTGCCTGACATCCCAGCAACCTGTCTTCAGTGCACAGCGCATTGTGTCCTTCACTCCCCTAGCTGCTGTTATGGCAGCTCTGAATTGCAATGACCACCGTGGCTTACTCTTCACCACGTCTTCGGATGGCAGCACAGGACACTACACAGCCATCCGGCGACATGCCTGTGGCACATACTATGTGTATGACTCCCTAGTGGCGGGAGTTGTGGAACTTGATGCCCACTTCCTGGCACGCCTGCAACACCCCCACGAGAAACAGAGTGCTGTGCTCCTGCTCAGCGTTCCGCACTATCCTGAGTACTGCACTGACCTCCAGGGCTTAGCCACCCTCTCCAACCCGCCAGCCCTACGAGACGAACTCGGCAGTACTTCGCCCTGGGAACATGAGGGCACCCTGACCACACGGCTATTCCAAAAGCAGGAGCGGGCATTTTGCCTTCCTATCGCGATAAACAACTCTCTGGGCTGCAAGCTGGTGACACCGCTTGACCTGCTGCAATCACGTGCGCAGGCTCGAGCTGACCCAGGTGCTCCAGAGCCTGGCAGCCCGTGCGCAGCAGAAGGATGGTTCGCTGTGTCCGACTTCAACACGTGGGCCCGGCGCGAGAACCTACACTTACAGCTGCTTGGAAAAGGCCAGCACGTCGCTGGGCGCACATGGGCAGACTCCCTGTCCCAAGCGGTTGCCCACAGTGACACACAGGGGTGGCTCCCAGTTTCAGAATCCCCCCCACCAGACTGCGCCATCATTCACCAGCCAGAAGGCCACTTTGTGGCAGTTCTCCTGGAGCCCCAAACAAAATGCTGGTATGTTATAGACTCCATGGAATGGCACCACAGATATGACCTCCCCCGCTGCCTACCGATGGATAACCCGCTGGTGAATGCCAAGTACACAGGCACAATCAATCTGTTCACGAACCTGCGCAGCTGCTGCGGCTCGAGGCCCTTAAGAGCCTGCCAAATCCTCCCTGCTACTTCAGCCATAGTGCACCGCCGCCACTCAACCAGCCCTGGAGGCACAGAAGTAGCGGCACCAGCACCGTCTGTTCCTCCCAGCATCTCCTGCGAACCCCTCCGCGCAGTCTCTCCTCTTGCCCCGGTGCATAGAGCATTCACCCATGCCACAGACACCTGCTGCCTAAAGCGTGCCCGATCTGGAAGTCTTCATCCACGTACAGCCCGCCTCGCTCCCAAGCAGTGGCCGGCCCTGCTCCCCAGACCCCGCACCCATCGACAACTTTCCCTTGTGCCCAATCGATCGCATGGGCGGTGCACGATCAGACACACCCACGAGTCACTGCGGGGGCACCCTGACCGGCTCGCTCCTCACCCTGAGGCGGTGACGCTGCATGCCGCCTGGCCTGGGGCGCCCACCACCCCACCTGGCCCATCAGTACCCCTAAAGCTCCTTTTGTGGCTCTCTGCGGACAGCCCTTGCTTCGGAGGTCGCCCGTGCGCAAGACAGGCATTCCGTAAAGCATGCATGCGCACTGAGGTTCATATTCTCCGATGTGCCAAGTTTGAGACCCGCACAACAAACTGCCATCCTCACATGCGCCTGACAGTGAGAAACCCCATCCATGCTAAGCAGTGTCGCGCTGACTTTTCGTCTCTACAACAGTTTGTGAGGTGCGAGTTGGGTTGGCGAGTGGCACTGGATGCCACCCTGCCTGGCTCGCCCCTCCACCCCCAGCAACACGAGCGTGGTTACACACCTTATACTGACTCTCTCGGTTTCACACTCCCCCGCAGACCTTTTAAACAGAACAAGAAAGCTACATCCCCCCACATGCCAACACCTCCACTATTCCACAACAGATTTGCTGCTTTGAACCCCGACCTCCATGGTTCATCCCAGCACCCCGCCCTGATGGATTCGGTTGAGCCTGCGCCTCGGGCGACAGGAATCTGCCCCAGTGCCGTGCCCCACTTGCCAGCTGGCATCAGACGCGCTAGCACTGATGCTCCGGATACCCCCACTGTGCGCAGCCCGGGCACTTGGAATGTTCATGACCTCGGCAGAAGCGAAGGACTCTCCCGCCTTGTGGCCCTCAGCCATTTCATGCACCAACACCTGGTCGGGGTGCAGGCTGTCCAGGAAACGAATTTGCAGCTAGACTCAACTCTCCCTGCACAGGCGGGGCTCCGATACTTTGGCTCGGGCCCAGTGCACTTGGGGAGAGACAGTGGTCGGAGCTGCCGTGGCACAGGGTTCCTTGTCCGCTCCCAACATGCTGCCAATATCACTTACCTCGGCTCGAAGGCCCCACTGGTGGACGGCTTCGGTGCTGTGTGGGCAAGGTGGGACGGTCCCCGCCTCAGCCCCCCTATGTGGCTTGCATCTGCCTATGTCCCTGATACTGGCGCCCAAGGGCGCGATGGCCACCTGCTTGCGCGTGTATACGAGCAAATCAGCGCTGGGTTCCTGCATCACTGCAAGAAAAATGGAAAAGTATGCCTCATGGGTGATTGGAATGCCCATGTTGCCCACTCCTCACACCCTTCTGTGCCACCGAACTTACAGCCTGCTGCGCCCACTACTGGGTTAGGGGTGGCGAACGCGTCTGGTCGGTCCCTCCTCGACCTGTGCCTTAAGAATGGACTCCATATCCTGTCCCAACCTGTTGACCCCACACAAAACTCCGTGTCTACCCTCCCCACGTTTGTTCGGTCACAGTGCGGAACCATTGTCGACTACATACTCGTGCGAGACGCAGACTGGCCTAACACGCCTCCCTGCTGCCAA
>JAUMHD010005084.1:0-13028 GCA_032359135.1 Ulvella scutata
TTGGCTAAGAGTGCTGGGAAAGACTTTCGTGATGGTGCTGTTGTGCCATTCGAGTGAAGTGGTGGATGTTTTGAGTTCGTTGATTTTGGCTATTTGGGTTCATGCCTATTTACTACCTTTCCGGTTTGTGTAAACGCACATGTTGGTGTCTTAGGTGTTTTGCAGTCTTAGCTCTTCCCTGAGCTCTTGTTGCATTTGCTCTCCCCCCCGCGTCCTGTCGACATAATCACACTCCATTGTGTGCTGCCTTGCTTATCTTGTGAATCTTCAGGTAATCCCTGCCACCACTGCTGATGTGAGCGAAAAGGCCCTAATGTGGCGAGCCAAGGGTGCTGATGTGGTCAGCAGCACAGTGATGTGGTCAGCACCGGCGTGTGGGCTCTGGTGGCCCCCAGGGGCTTCGAGCCGAGGGACAGAATCTTAAATAAACCCTTTCGAATGTTGCCCAAAAGGTGTATGGCCGTAGTGACAAAGCGTGTGTGGGACCGCGTGCCCTGGGCACCGCGTGGGCGGCTTCAAGTCGACAACGGCACTTAACTTTGGCTAATTGAAAACACACACTGACGGTTTACATGGACCATGTTACAAACTTATTGTTTGGTCCAACGTGCTCTGAAGGCAAAGGCAAAGGCGAAGGAGTGCTTGCGAGTAGAACGCCGATTCAATACTCGTGTTGTAGTACACATGTACAAGCTATACAGTCAATCGATACGTGTACACGCTATACAATCGTGCACACGCTATTCAATCAAAATATTGCTACTTCTTGCGACATGCCTAAGACCCGGTGGGCTGGACGCGGAGGCCTCTCTCGGTGAACAACTTCGCCGCCTCAGCTGCACTGCTCTTTCTTCTAACCTCGCTCTATCCCTCGTTGCCATTCGCTGTGCTCATCCATTGGGGGATGCCCTGTTGCCTCACCCTGACGAGGCAGTTTGCCGGCATTGTGCCGACCAGCATGCTATTTCTGGCGTCGGCCTTTCTCTGCTTTCCTCCCGCTGGCTGTGGCTCGTGCACAATCTGCTTTTCTGCTCTTACATTGGCACTGACGGCACTCTTCACCCTTTCCTTTTGCGGTGGTCGTCTCTCTTAGACTCCCTGTCCTCTGCTTCGGCCTACCGTTCCGCGCTTTCTCCCGTCATCGCTTTCCTTGCTGTCTCATGTGGGTACGGATGCTGTTGTTACGATTGTAGGCGAATCTACTATATCAGTGACATCATCGCTCCTAGAGGTAGAATACGATCTTAACCGATCGGGCGCTTTTGGTATTAGCACAGAACCTAACAGCTGTGTCCTTCGCTGCGGTGCGCTGTCACCTCGGCTTCCTGGTCGCCCCTGCCGACTACTGCTCGCCACCCCCATATTTGCGTGGTGCTCTCTTCCGGCTTGTTGCTGAGCATTCAGCCGTTGCCTCTGACCTTCTTCGTTCAAGAGGTCGAGCTAAGTTGGCATGCGAGGATTTGCTGGTACATGCGACATACTATGGAGTTAGGCCTGTAACTTAACACACCTTCTTCGTTCAAGTGTCCGTCCCCCTCCTCCTCCCCTCTCTTCTCCTGGTATGCGCCCAGGTTCCGCTTCCCCTCCTTCCGTTCCTTCGTCCCTCCCTGCGCCTTCTTTCTCCTCCCGTCTCCGCTCTCCTCTGCCCGTTTCTGTTACGATTGTAGGCAGTTAGTAAGTTATCCGGTTGGTATGTTATCCGATTAACATGTTATATTTAAAGGCGAATCGGGTGCTTTTGGTATTAGCACAGAACCTAACAGTTTCTGCACCGGCTGCTCCTGCATTTCCCTCCTGTGATTCGGCTGGGGCTGTCCTAGGTGGCTGCCCCTCCTCCCCCGCTCCTTGGAGTGCTGAGGCCCATTCCCTTAGCGGTTGGCGTGAATCAGAAACGCCGCGTGATCCCTGATTGATTTTATTTTTATTTTTATTTTGTTGATTCTCTAACCAGTCTTGCCCACTGAGAGACTGTATACAGACTCTGTTGTTGTGGTAGGCTTTACAGTTTTCACCTCAGTTAGAGGATTGTCTCGCAGGTGTGCTTAGCCAAGTAGCTTGGTATACTCAGTGTGCTCAACTGTGACTCATATTGCCACTATTAGCTTACTTCTAGTCAACTGTTCTAGTGCTTAGTTCTAGTCAACTGTGAACAATTGTCACCTCAATCAGAGGATTGTCTCGCACAGCAGGGGGTAGGCACTAGGGCCCATGGGCCGGTCTGGTGTACACGCGGGCAACTGGGGAGCCTTTTGAAGGTTCTGTGACCACAGTGGGACTTCCCTGGGCACGGTAATGGTTTATATATACTGGTCGCCATTTTTTATCGCCATTTCGGCGTTCAGGAACCGATAATCCAAAATGAAAGGGTTTATTTAAGATTCTGCCACTCGGCTCGAAGCCCGGGGGGCAAAAACAAACAGGACCATCAGCCGGGGCCTATGTGCCCAGGGGAGTCCCACTGTGGTCGCAGAACCTTCAAAAGGCTCCCCAGTTGCCCGCGTGCACACCAGCCCGGCCCATGGTCCCTAGTGCCTACCCCCCTCGCACAACCAAAACCGCACACAGTCAATCGTTCTTCTGTCTCCATGTTTCTCCATGTTTCTCCATGTTTCTGCTTGTTCCTCCCTATTCTTTCGGTCCTTCCCGATTGGTGCAGTATTTCACACAAAAACTAGCCGAACAAACGCTAGCGCCAGCAAAGCAGCACCGTGCTCTGCACTCACTTCCGAAGGCACAGATAATGCCCCTGAATGTGTGAGTGCACAGATTGATATAAAAAAAGCTAATCGGGAACCACGCCACATCCAACAAAAGCTTCAGCCTCAGCACCTCTTTGACCTCCTTGACATGCTCTGCCACATGAAACCAGTGGAAGGGATTCCATGCTCAGAACGTCTCTTCCGTTTTGGGCATGCTGACTACTCCGCAGAAACCGCCGAATTCATAACCCAATTCCAAACCCACACAGGGTCCTATACAAACCGGAAAGGTAGTGAATAGGGATGGACCCAAATGGCCAAAAGCAACTGATACAGCAACCCACACAGAGTCCCATATTCAATCTCAGCAATGGGCAGTGGCTATATTCAACACTGACCTCGGCCCTGCTAAAGTGATGATCACATAACCTGTAGTGTGATCACATACTACCCGAGCTCAGCAGTGATCACCAGTGTCGAATAGTTTGTTAGGGCACACACCCAAAAAATAGCCCAAAAGGTTGAAGATTGTTCTATGTAACTAAGCGACACTGGTGATCAATGATCAGAATATCAAAGACAACACTCCAGGGCAAACATACCAATTCGGAAGCATCACCGAAGGAGCCCTGGGATAAACATATATTATTTTAAAACAAGAGATTACATCGACAGGACTGTAGAACAGGTTGCTTTTCAATTCTATTTGTCGCTGCCAGCGGAGTTGGGTTCGCCGCAGGAATAATGGCAGGCAGGAGAAGGTCATCAGGCAGAGCTACCAGGCAACCTAGTGAGCACCACTAGCAACTAGGCCCTTCTTGCCGCACGAGATGCGAATTGCTTTGATCCTGTCTCTGTGAGTACATATTGTGTCCCTTGGGTTCTTGATCCGTCTATGTTCCTGTGGGACTGTGAGGCTGAAGTCTGTGCTGTGGTGTACTCCGTCATTGCCGCTTAACTCCTCCTTGTTGGTGCTGTTGTGGCTGACGATGCGGTCCCTGTTGGCGACCCTGTCTTTGCTTGTAATGTTGTGCGGCGTTCTCTGCAGCCTGTGTGTTTGCCTTCGTGGTCCCGTGTGGCCCGGGGGTGTATGTCCATCTACCACCCCTTCGAGGGTGCTGAGGCCGAAGCCCTTCTTGGGTATGGCGTGGTTCCCGATTAGCTTTTTTTCTAGGGATCCAGAACATCAATCTAACACACGCAAAAAAACAGTTTATCGGGAACAACTACAACAGGCAATAACAGCGGCCGCCCAAGCCCTCTGACTAACGAAGGGTTGGAAGAGCCTGGAATCCAACTGGACCCAGTCGTAGCTGTGCGCATGCCAGCTGCCGCAGTATCCCACGACCTGCCGGTGGCTTTTGTTGATGTTTTGGTCTCATGAGGGCTAAAGTGCTTTTACCACGAGGTCCCGGGTTCGAACCCCGGTCCGGCCGGAGTCACCTCTCGTCTTTTTTTCGAGCTTCTGCGCCGGGTGCGTAAAGGGTCTCTGGTGGTTTCCCCTCCAACGAATTGCATGAATTCCGCCACTGTGGCGCTGAGGCCGAAGCTCAAAATGAGTATGGCGTAGTCCCCGAACAATTTATTTATTGATGTAATCAAGGTCACTGACCACTGAGACATGTAGCACTACATGTCTCAGTGGTCAGTGACCTTTATTACATCAACACATATAAAGAACACCCGCAGCGTCTACTCCACCTGTGTGCACGGTTGCAGGCTGACACTCAAGGTTTGTCAGCAGTCAGAGTTGTGTCAACACCTCTTTTAGGGTTGGCTGCAGTGCCTTGCTTGCGTAGGGATGTTAGCTATTCTGTCTTAGTCTAAGAGGACGTTTGTGGCGCGTTCCCCCGCCTTGAGTCAGTCCCTATACGCAAGTGCCATCCATGGCTTGGTGCACCATGTGGGTAGAGAGGCTAGCTTGATTCCCTGTCGTTGCTTCGGTAGTGGCATGTCCTGTGTCGTCTGTGCGAGGTCGAGATAAGTTGTCATGCAATGATTTGCTGGCACATGAGCCATTCTATGGAGTGATGCCTGTCACTTTACAACACCTGTGTGACTGGATTCTCGATTTCGTTTCATTACGTCATTTATACTATTCAGCGTACTCACTGTATAGACTCGAGACGTCTCGTCCTGTCCACCTGCATGTAACTACTTGCCGTACAACCTGCTGTTCCTCTCCTTGCATGCAGATTTACAGCCCTTTTTGCGTCATTTGGCACACATATCTGGCTATCCCGTGATAGGATTCTGATGTATATAACATATTCATCAGCGCCCTTGCTTTGGCAACAACCCACTTGACGAGATGATATGCTGCGTAGAATAGACACCTGTAAACATAATTGTCTGTGCGCAACTTCGGTGGTAGCGCCGTTGGAAGGAATGGGTGGATTTTACGGGTGCGTCTTGCTCAGCGAATGCCAGCTGCAGGACGTATATACTTCTTCAACACACGACAAGAATGTCTTCTTAGACTGGTATTGTGTCGACGTCTTCAATTCATCTTTCTTCGAAAACTTGATGCAGTTGATTTCGTAGAGATCGGAGCTGTTCGCACGTTTTGCAGAATCTATATATCACTCCCTGATATCTCTCCCTGGCGCTGGTACCTGACTCATGAATGTACACTGTACGAGGCAGCAAAGTCTGAAGGAGATCCTACAGATGTGACATTCTCCGTGCGTCTGAGGTCTCAGTATCCCAACACTCGAATCTTTCTGAACGGTTTAGCTAGTTGCGAATCGGAGGTTGACAGCCAGCTTCCAGAAGCTTCACAGGCATGGTTCTTGTCCTGGTATGCATTGCATGTTTTGCAATTGATGCAAGGACTGGAGCATGCCGAAGGCTGAAGAATCTGTTCCTAAATCTCGGAGAAACGAAGTAGTTCGGATGTACCGAGTCCATAGCCAGTAAGCGTGCTTTCTCAAGATGAGAGTTGAAAACGAACCCGAAGTTGTGTTGCAAGCGCGACAAGCCGCACAGCACATCAAGCATGAGCTCGAGTACACATTTAGCCGTGTCTTCGATAATGTTGAATCCAGTGTTCGGTCGGCTAGTGGATTGTTCTTGAATGAAGGTGGGGGCAAAGGGCGATTCAGGCCACAACTACTGCAGTTCAAGGCGGAGAGCGCAGCAGAGGATTTATTCCGATCTATTCCGTTGGCAAAGATGTCCGCTCGACCGGAAAAGGCTCCGTCTACCTCAGTGCCAGAAAACCGCTCTGTGTCGGATGTTGATGTGAAGTGCACTCTTGCAAGCGTACGCATCCTATTTCGCACACCCAATGTTGTCAACTCTTAGACGTGTACCGTTCACATGCTTTTGTATGCCATTGTCAGCGAAGACACCTCTTGCACCATCCCATGCCTGCTTGTTCCGTTCTTCCCTTTGTTCGCGTTACCTCTACCATGCCAGAACGTCCAAGCGGCAAGGAATGTGTAGCAAACTTCTGCTTTCATCGCCTGCTACACGCAGACCGTGGCCAATCCAGTTGATACCACTCCGTAATGTATCTCTGTTTCCACTGTTTCCGCTCGCCATCTTGAAGCGCCCCAAAATTTCGCTGCAACGTTTGCAAATACGAATGCATACAACATCCTTGTGTTCGTTCTGGCGTTACCCTTGCAGTTGACCAGCAGCCTGGCTATGGCTGGGCTCCGTTTGGTTTTTCTGGACTATCCAGTTGGTTATCCTTGCGTGGTGTTATGCATACAGGGCGTGTGCGGCGAAAACATGCTCGTACGCTGAAATTTGTGACTCTGGCCGAACATACATGTGTGCTGTGCAGGATTTCCCGGACTCAACTGGTCCTGACTCGGGAGCAACAACCACTGCAAAGCTTGCGATGTCCATCGTCGGGCACGCCCAGACTTCACTAGATCATGCGCAAGAAAATTGGAAATCTTTGCTACCAGATTGCCGAGTCGGGGTCGAGAGTGGTGCAGATCGTGCTCTAGCGCCGTTCCGTGTGAAGGTACCAGCCCTTTCAGGCCTCGAGGCTATGCTGAAGAGTCCAGAGGGACACTTTGGGGAACTCTGGGGCTCAGCTTCACCGCAGTTTGGCCCGTTCAAGGTGAGCTTCTTCAGTGTCTGTCGTGCGACCTTGTGACGACCTGCAATACTGTCTAGTTGACAATCATTGACCGTCCCTCTGCTGCAGCAACACAAACGGAAGTACTCCGAGGAAGATCCAGAAGATGCATCCAACCTGCACATTCCCGGGCGCTCAGTAAACATCTTCACGACAGCTTGTCTGCCTTGGATGACAGGCACTGCCATCAACCCACTGCTGCGCGCACACTACCTAGCCAATCCAGACATGGATCGTCAAGTCACTCTGTACGTTCCTTGGCTGAACAAGGCGGATCAAGCAATTGTCTATCCACACCAACTGTCTTTCGACAGTCCAGAAGCACAAGAGCAGTATGTCAGAGACTGGGTGACAAAGCGCACAGGCCAGGATACAAAGCACTTTAGCATCAGCTGGTATCCTGGTAGATATGCCCCAGAGAAGGGGTCAATTCTGCCTGTTGGCGACATCACAAAGGTGAGCACTGGTCATTTCTGTGCACTGTGCACAGGTTTTGCGACACAATTGCTTCTGAAAATTGCTACCGAGTTACGAATTGAGTGTTCCAGAAGAGTGCCGTTCGTGTGTGGTGAAGGCTTCAAAACTTGAGCTTCGAACACGGAGCCTTGCTCCTTTCCCGCAGTCCCCTCGGTAATAACCAACAAGAATTATTGAAGCCATCATTCAGATCATCCATGCGTGTGGCCAATTTCAGTTGCGCATCTGGCCCACTTTCACACATAGCAGGGTCACCAATCACGGCACACGCAGCCTTGCCACAAGGGAACACACCCTTGTCTGTTTCATTCCGTCTCAGGACCTGTGTGTTACTGCAGTGGGTCCCTCAGCATCAAGCAGACGTAGCAGTGCTAGAAGAGCCAGAGCACCTTACCTGGTATCACCATGGAGATCGCTGGACAGACAAGTTCAGACACGTGGTCGGCATCATGCACACCAACTACCTCGACTACGCACGACGGGAAGACAACGGCTCCCTGAAGGCCTTGATACTGCGCCTAGTGAACAGCTGGACGTGCAGAGCACACTGTCACAAAGTCGTGAAGCTCAGCGATGCAGTCCAAGACCTTCCACGACAATGCACTCAATTCGTGCATGGAGTCTCCCCCCAGTTCCTGGAGGTCGGCGCCGCCAAGGCGCATGCTGCGCAGCAAGCCGCAGAAGCTTCCGCAGCAGAAGCTTCCGCGGCGGTGTCTCCCCAACACGCGCTTGCGTCGCTGTCGATGCCCGGTTCCGGCAGTGGCCACAGGGGCTCTGGTGATGCTGCCAGCCCTCCAGAAGTATGGAGCCAGGGGGCTTACTTCCTAGGGAAGGTGGTCTGGGCAAAGGGATACACTGAGCTGCTGGATCTGATGCAGAAGCACCATGCCAAGGGCCATCCACGAGTAGCGATGGATATCTATGGAACAGGAAGTGACAAGCTGGTACGCACTGCACGCCCCACTGCCACCCCCGCTGCCTTCACCAAAGCCTTACAACCCTTCTGCTGATGTGTTTGCTTTGCTCCTGCTCCCTCTCTGAGCATTTCTGTGAGCTGTTCCTTGTCGCCTTCCCGCTGCCATCGCCGATGTCAAATGACTGATGCTGTATGTACAAGAAACATCTGCAGTTGGAGAAACAACATCAGACAGTTGCAGACAGAACACATGTTCATACACATTTCTCGGCGTACTGCACCGTGCCATACAGCAGTCCCAAGCGCGATTTCGAGGTATCACGCTGTCATGAAACATAACAGAGCTTCTGTGATATGCATCCAAGCCATGCATGTGCCGTCTGCAGGACGTGGAGGAGTGTGCATGGCAAGCCGACCTCCCTCTGCGCTTTCTGGGTGCCAAGGATCATGCAGACGAGGCCATGAAAGAATACAAAGTGTTTGTGAACCCCTCCCTGTCCGACGTCGTCGCCACCACCACCGCCGAGGCGCTGGCCATGGGCAAGTTTGTGGTGTGCGCACAGCACCCCAGCAACGCCTTCTTCTCGACCTTCCGCAACTGCATCACCTACAGGTGCCCCCCCTGCCTCCCTGCTGCTGCTGTGCTGCTGACTGGTGAACATAGCCAGTCTACTTTTAACACGGGACATCTGAGCTGAGCTCAGATGTCCAGTGGTTAAAAGTAGACTGGCTATTTTCAACACTCCCTGCTGCCCTGCTGCTGCTGTGCTGCTGCTCCGTGCTCCCAGATGTTGCGAGCACGGTGCGAGCAGCAGCCCCAGTGCTGTTTTGCAGCTTTGTTCTGCTTCGCACTCGTAGAGTCAGTCAGTGACAACGGCTGCACAGAGGCCCTGTATGGCACAGCAATGTGCTGGCACCGTCTGCAACTGTCACATTTCCACCCACCCGGTCTGCATCCGCGTCACCAACTGCCACAATTCTGCACATGAACCGTCACATCTTCTACGATCTGTAACTGATCGTGTGTAAAGATCAGTTATAGATGTTACACACATCTGTAACTCTCACAGAATTTCAACCACTGACGCAACGTCTCCGACATCTGTAACTAGTCATGCATTGTGCTTCATGACCAAGTCCTTGTCGATGTAACTACTACACATCTGTAACTGTAAGTGTGACCACCGACGTGCACATGCAGAACAGCAGAGGAGTTCAGCGCCAAGCTGCAGTATGCGCTGTCCCATGACCCCGAGCCCATGTCCAGCTCAGAGCTTGAGCGGCTCACCTGGGCCGGCGCCACCGACCGCTTTGTCGAGTCCGTCGCTATCGCCCCCACCGAGCGCATCGGCTGGCTGGAACGCTCCCTCGACACCGTTGCCGCCTCCGCACACAACACCATCAACGGAGTGGAGGTGTGCCCCCCCCTCCCCCCCCCCATTCCGCCCCCCTACCCTTTTCTTCTTTTTCCTCGCGCCTGTTTTTTCTATTGTTTTTGTCACGCTCTCCCACTGGGCGCCGTCCAGTGGGAGAGCAGCGCAAGTCAAGAGCATGCACGTATCACGTGTGGCACGTCACATACTAAAAACCTTCTGAGAACTCCAGTACGCCCAAAGAGAACGGTCCTGTGGGAGCGTTCTGGACCCCCCCCCCACCCCCAGCTGCCCCCCTCGTTGCTGACGTGTTCCAGATCATGCTGCCGTGAAAACTCGCTTACATTTACTTGTTGATCTAGTGTATTACATCGTGCAGCGATACAGGCGTGCGCCCGCGCCTGCAGCATTTGTAACAGGTAGTCAGATGTGCAACTCAACTCAACTCTGTAACAGCTGGTGGTATACGCAGGCCCTCCGCATCTGCAGCGGTGCCGGCGCCGGAACCCTGGAAACCCCCCACCGCGTCGTCGACTACAACCCCCCCGCTGATGACGTTTTCGGCCTCTTTGACAACACCGCCCGCGCTGCCGCCGCCCGCACCAAGCGCGCTTGAGCGCCCCCTCCCCCCCCCTGTCTCCCAGAGATACCAAACATCACCCACGTGTGCCAACAGAGCACCTCACCGTGGCACCTCCATGCCTTCCTGTCATTCTCCTTACTTTCATCCAAATCAACTCAAAATAAGAACTCGTCTCGAGTTGCTGGGGATCTGGACCGCGGGCAGGCCATACTCCATGCTGACCGTCGTCTGTGCTGATTGCTGATATTATGTGCACGTGTGATGTATTATGTATGTACACGTGTGTGCTGATTTCTGATATTGTGTACACGTATGTAACTGCCTCGAATGGAAGGATGCGGTGTCTCGTAGTGGAACCTTCTGGAATGTTCTGATGCTGTGTTCTGAGAACCTGAAGTCGCTGCATTGCTCGAACAGCAGCGTGTTCAGTACCTGGTGGTAGTTGTGAAGATTGACAGTTCTACCATAGATCTGTCATGCATTGCTGAAGTCATGCTTGAGGGAGGGTTTCTGTGGTATACGATGTGTTTTATAGTGTTGCAATAGTCCGGTGCTGCAGAATGCTAAGTGGTGGTCGGAGGTGCTCTGTGACAACTGTGCTGTGAAAGATAATGGAACGAAGAGAAGGACCAAGGATTGTAAGAACTAGCAGCCTTGCAGCACTCCTAGATTTGCTACTTGTTGTGGGTGACAGTAGAATGAGCCATGGCACATCATTGCTTGTGATGAGTATACGACGTGTTTGGGTGTAAGGCAAGGCTCTGAGCTCTCCAATGCGAGTCGAAGCACTTGCAGTGAAAGTTCCATGCACTTGACACAATGTAACCTACATGCACTTATAGTGTGCTTGCTTCAAACTTGCAGTGCTGCTGCTGCTGCAGGTTGCATCTCACATTTTCGCCATGCACGCATCGAAACGGATGCTGTAGACAGTGTTCTGTGACACGCTGCACCTGCAGTGTGATGCACGCTTCGCAGGCAACAGTCCACGTGCATCTTACAACCCTAAGAACATCGGCATCACAATCGCATGCAAGCCATACTGAAAAACACTACAAATCCCACAGCAACTGACCGCAGCCATGGGCAGCGCACTTGCACGATTCAGAAGATGAAACAAACCCAGTAGGCAATGCAAAGCAGCAGATGGAATGGCAATGCATGGCAAAACCACACAGCAGCAGGGGAGTAAACAAATCGTGCCAACTTCTTCTTCTAATCAACTGACTGGTTACGTAAGTGTATGTAACTGAAATCGTCATGCATTATATGCACAGCTCCCCCAAACAGCCCAAGATCTAAAGCGACCATCACACTAGCGTTGTTGCCACACACAAGTACATTGCTCCCAGCTTCCTGCGCAGATCAGATTCTCTTGCGCAAGCTTGCACGCAAGCCCAGATCCCCAACCTTCCTTCGTCCACACCCCAAACATACTAGCCATCCACAAGGTTCGGTGAAGGACCGCCAATCAAATAAAAGAGCGGTGCAGGTGCACAGCACTCTTTGTTTTGAATCCTAGTTTTCTTTCACAACCCTCGTTTTCGAACCTAGTTTTGCGATCCAACAGTGACGTTGTTAATAGTGAACCAAGTTTCGATCTCCAAGGCACTAGAGCGAGTGCAATGAACAAACTCGCCACTCCAACCCTCCCGGAGCTCAGCGGCGAAGCTGGCGTTGCGGCACTGCCCATAAAAGACGTTTTTGCGGATGCAGACATGCATGTCGCAGCATGGGAGCGACGTTTTGAACCCTGTGCCGGTGCATTTGGAGAATCTCGGAGCGCATGTAGCCTGCCTGCCTGTTTCGCACTCACCCATGTCCTGCAGCGCAGCACGTCTGCCTGAGTGCCTAAAACCTGAGCTGTTTCTGACAAGACGTAACAGCAACAGAAAGAAGATATGCTGAAAATGGCGAGTGTGAAAGCAGTCCTTCCACACCGGAAATGTATGGAATGGGCATGAACCTTTTACAAACCCGAAAGGTAGAGAAAAGGCATGACCTGGAACAGCCAAAAGCAACTAACACAAAGTATCCACCACTTCACTCGAACAACAGCACCATCACGAAAGTCTTTCCCAGCACTGTTAGCTTAACTTCGGTAGTCATGACGAAACACAATGATAGGCCAATTAAACAGCATGCATGGAAGAGACACCATTCACTCTAATTCGGCCAAAGGGCCAAATTGTGCACCATTCGGTGAACACCGTCACAGGAAATTGGCAGGCGCATGAGTACAGAATCTACTACTACGGAGCAGAAAGTTCAGGTACATGGAACAGAAGAACTTGCACACTAAATGGCAGTATTCGGAAAGAAGAATAACAATAATCTGCTTAGTGAGCGAGTGTACACTCGTTCAAGATCGAAAACGTGCACATTGTTTCATACCTGAGGCGCGTACACAAGAGATCTACGTGGATTCAAGCGCTGTGCAAAATTTGCTGGCTGTTAGGGTTATTAGGGTTTTTTTGCTCTCATAATTAACATACGTCTCGGTTTGCAACCGATCAGAAATAGCCAATAAAAAACGTTCGAAAAGGTTGCCTTGGATCTTTTGATTGTACAAAGCCGGCCTGTGTTGTTATGTCATGGCCCCATGTAATCCGCATGTAATCCGCATGTAATCCGCATGTAATCAGCATGTAATCGCCATTCTGCATGTAACCCAGCAACAACACCACGTTCGATGGCCATTTACTGAGTAAAGGTTCAGTTCCAGTTGTTCAGTTAGTCGGGTGCGTGAGTTTGTTGAAGTGAGCACCTGCACAAGAAGTTCACCCCACTGTTCTGGGGGTACTGGGGGAGGCCGGGGGATGTTGCTGACAGGGGCGGCGACCGCGGGTGGGGACGGCGGGCGGGAATGCCGTTGATAATCAGT
>JAUMHD010005106.1:0-41876 GCA_032359135.1 Ulvella scutata
TATGAGGGCAATGCATGACTGTGGGAATCAGTATGCATTGTAGGTCAATAGGTTTGTGTTTACAAGTTACCTGAGTGTCACCCGGATGAGCC
This sequence comes from Ulvella scutata, assembly GCA_032359135.1. Classification (NCBI taxonomy): domain Eukaryota; kingdom Viridiplantae; phylum Chlorophyta; class Ulvophyceae; order Ulvales; family Ulvellaceae; genus Ulvella; species Ulvella scutata. Next base: position 93 of record JAUMHD010005106.1, read on the forward strand.
GCAGCTTCTCGCAGGCCGGTGTCGGAATGCTGCAGTGTGTACGGCTATAGGGTTGTCCACCAGAGTTGTGTCCACTGCTGGGAGTAGCTACTGTCTTGACTTAGAAAGAGACGCAGCATGACAGCAGCGATTGAGCTGCTTAGGTTTGAGAGTCCTAGGACTATAAAGTTGTATGTGTTGGTGAAGTCGGCACGTTCAGCTAGTGTGCTAACAGCGACTTCACTACATGTGTGTTTGACCATACACTGTTGGGATATCATGTATGTGAGTGTGCATGTGATGCATCAGCGCATATTGTGCCATGTGATGTCAACACATCTATTGTAACGTTCAGCTAGTGTGCTAACAGCGACTTCACCACACAACAAGCAAAAAAAAATGCAACCCCCTCACTCGAATGGAGCAACAGCACCATCTCGAAATTCGCTCCCAGCACTCTTAGTCAGACTGCGATAATACCGACACAACACAACACCAGGACAACAAGCCAGGGAGCAACTGAGATACTGTCTACTGATTCGCAACCACAGCCCAGTGCCTACTAACCAGTGTTGCAAACCTGATGTGTTTCGTAATTATGTAATCTTCGAAACTACGAGCAATTACATGACGTTTTCCGAGAAAAAAAACGTAATGGTGCAACACTGCTACTGGCTACCTTTCCGGTTTGTAAGAGTTGCTAGGTGTTGGAGTGAGACATGCATGCGCTGCTTGTCTACTGTGAACATTGCATACTCTACCTTGAGTCGTGTGATGTGTATACCATAGCTGATTATACACAGTGTGCTTTGTATACAGAGGTCGTGTACATATGACGCTCTAGGTTCGCACTGTCGGTTATGTCAGTGTTCAACCTTAAGTGGTCGTATTACAGCCAGAGTAGCTGGTGAATTGCTGGTGAGCAATTCGGCGTCCTGGTGATATATAAGAGCTAGTGGTAGGAAGTGCAGACACTTGATTGGTGTCTGCCTGTTGTGCTCTTGACGGTTGCAGTACATGTGTGCTGAGTCAAGGCACATTCCTACAGGTGAAGCTCTTGTGCGGACATGTTGTGTGTTTGGTACATGTTGTCTGTTTAGTGTGAATGCATGATGCGAGTTGTACTGATACAACTCCATGCTTGTAACAAACTTGATTGATGTCTGTTGTGTCTTGCCTTTCATACTACTTGCGTACTGAGACAAGTCACTTTCCTACACTAGGAGTGATGATGCTGCTAATGCCTACCTTTCTGTTATGCAAAAGCACAGAGAGGTGGAATGCGTACTCTGACACCTTTGCTTTGATTACTGAGATGCTGGAGAGGAAGGTGGAGTACCGCTGCTGCTGCAGACGCTCCCTGCATGCATAGCGCACATCTGTAGTGAAGCTGTACAGAGGTAAGTTACCTCTGTACAGCTCAGGTATCCAAAGGATTAGGGTTTAGAGCAGACATCTAGGTTTCAGAGAAAGAGCAGAAAGATTCCGGATTCTAATTCCGTGTTTATTTCATATACATAGATAGGGCCAGATCACGTCTATTTCCAGTACCCTTCCTGGAGATGGAAAATTGCCCTTTCCGGCCGTACCGATTACCAGTACACATGCATCAAAAGAGTCAACCCGATTCACAGTTGAACAAGATGTTGATGCGAAAGGAAAGGTTCCAGAAACTTCCTGGACTCAGGAGATCAGGCTTGATGGGAAAGGTGTCAGCATGGTGTCTTTACGAACCGGAAAGGTAGTAAATAGGCATGAATCCGAATAGCCAAAAGCAACGAGCACAAAACATCCACCACTTCACTCAAATGGCACAACAGCACCATCACGAAAGTCTTTCCCAGCACTAATAGCCAAACTGAATCAGGTGTCAGCAATATTGTTGAACATAGCAAGTCTACTTTAACCACCCGACATCTGATTTCAGATGTCCAGTGGTTCAAGTAGACTGGCTATGTTCAACAAGTATCCTCGCCCAATGGCTGGCCCCGCAGCAAATATGCGCCTTTTCCTTTTTTCCCAAGGCGAAATAGCGGGGTCCGGATAAATGTCTGCGAACACACACAAGTTTTGCGGACAACTCATGCATGCTCCGTAAAAGTGCGCATTTCTTTTTTCCGGACAGATTTATTTCCGTGCTGTGGGGCCAGCCAATCTTCAGGTCCTCTCTACCCGGAAATGAAGCACTCGTTCACTGATGTATTCATCATTTATGTATTCACTGTTTCACTACATTTCCGGTTTGCAAGGTGGCATTCACTGTTTCACACAGAAAAACTTAAGAAGAGCACACACCTATCGGACGTCAAAACAGACATCTCCGTTCGCAATGCATGCAGCCTATGCGACGCAAGCTTGAGCTCATCGCGTGCTGCGCGGTCTGCCTCTATGCTGCACTTGTCCACTGCTCTCATGGCCACCTCTGCCGCTTCTGCTGCAGCCTTCTGCCTTTTGGAAGCTTCCAGAAACTTCCGCATGACTGACTTGTGCTCTTTGACGCAGTCCGACTGATCTGGGATGATCAGAGATGAGTCGTCATGGTGGAGTGAGTCACCGTTTCTTGTACCTGAAGGCAGACCTAGAGGAAGCTTGCAGCTGGATGTTTGTTGGCGATGTGTGGTCCGGTGTGGAACGAATGTGTTGTACCACACACAGTCTGTATCGCACGCCCCCTCCCCCCCTAGCACTTTTGGCTGCCGGTTCACCGCTTTGCCACTCACCCCTGAAAAGGAATTAGAAGGAAGGGCAAGGAATGGAAGTCCCCCACCCCCTACCTCCTCCTAGGACATGGAAGGCCCCACCCCCCCCCCCCCCCCCGGAGGGGGGTGGGAATCCCTAGGCCCCCCCGCCTCAGGGGGGGGGGGGAGACAAGTTTGTAATCTCATGGTGAACAAAAATTCTGTACAGTTAGCTTTGCTGTTCAAACAGTAAGTACTAAAGGAAGACACCTGTGTGGTCTTCAGGCTGAGAACCATCCTTTGACTCATCATCAGAATCGTCAAGCACTTGCAGCAAACGTGTGTTGCCACCACGAACGCCAGAGTTCGCTGGCCGCCTCTTTGCTGCGGCACCTGTGGCCACAGTGACCGTTTCCGGACCTTTAGTTTTGCGAGGCTGCTTTCTTTCACCGTTGACAACGTCAGCTGAGTCCAGGACAGCTTTTTGGGTTGGGCCTTGACCAGAACTTTGCTGAAGTGGCCGCAGTGGGCAGGGGCACGACACCGCCTCTGCATCGTCATCTGACGAGTCCACCATCACTGCATGCATGCTCCTTTAACCACTGCATGTGTAAAGCAACATGCATGTGTAAAGTTACAGGTAAATTAAACTCCATATATTGGCTCATGTACCAGAAATTCATCGCATGACAACTTAGCTGCACCTCGCACAAACGACACGGGACATGCCACTACCGAAGCAACGACAGGGAATCAAGCGAACGTGTCTACCCATATGGTGCACCAAGCCATGACACTTGAGTATAGGGACCGGCTCAAGCCTGGGGGGCTCAAATCGTTCAACCAGTACTCTTTTACCATTGCTCTTTTGTAAACCGGAAAGGTACTTATAGTGGGAAAAACTCGAATAGGCAAAGGTACAACAACAAAAGAACTTCCACTTCGCTGGAGTGGCACAATAGCACGATCATGAAAGTCATTCCCAGCACATGTAGCCAAACACTACTCCTGAAATCACGAACAGCTCAGATGATGAGTGGTTGCAGTAGCCTGGATGTGTCCCACAAGAACACAAAATTTGTTGGAACGCGAAGTATACATGTATCAAACAGAACGTATCCTGGTATTGGTGGAGGTACATGAGCCATTTTATGGAGTTATGCCTGTAACTTTACACACCTTGGTGGAGAAGATACGCTGGTCAGCAGTTGCCAGTTGATCACACAGAACGTATCCTGCTATTGGTGGACAAGGTACGTCCACAACCACCAAAAAAAGGACAACAGAGAGAAAAATCTGAAAAAACGATTATGACAAAAAACCCATAATCGTTTTTTCAGTTTGTAAATGTAAGTATTTTCAACAGACAATAATGATTCCAAGAGAAGCCTGCGGCGAGCAGGTTTTTTACGCACCTTGCCGCTTTGATGCCCCAGGAACTGGTCGACTGTAGCCACCTTTTTGTCTCTTGCTTGAGGAAGCACTGAGGTCCTGTGACGAAGATGATGATGATGCCAGTGTTGTGAAAGGTCCGTTCATGGGTTGTGGGTTCCCTTGAGGGCCCTCCGGAGTCTTTCTTTTCCCTTGCTTTACTCTTTTCCCTTGATTTACTCTTACCTTTGCCCTTGTTTTACAACTCCCCCTGGTGTAGGTCTCACCAGCAGCAGCAGCAGCAGAAATTGAGCCAGAGTCTTTCTCCATGTCCACATCATCTTGTATCTCTGGATATAGATGACGAGAAGCAGCAGGAATCGAACTAGAGCCTTTCTGCAGCCCATGTACACATGGAACTTGATCAGGGTCCGGCAGCACGTGGTTTTCTGTTTGATCATCCGTTTTTTCGACATCAATTGCTTCGCGGGCTTGCAGAGCACTCCGCAAGGCATCTAGCCTTGATTGAATGTCCTCTGCGGCAGTCTTAGAAGCTTCTAGATTCATCTGCAGAGAGTTCACGATGGCCTGCGCTTCGTCAGAGTCTCGGTGGAAGGATTCTTGAGCCTTTTCTGCTGTGAGTACGTCACTAGCAGTGCTTTTGTGTGATGCTTTTGCGTCCTTCAGAGCTTTGCGGGCATGGGATACTGCTGCCTGCAACAACGACACTGATCATGGAGACAAAACATAAAACAGGAGATAAGGCTGCGCCTCAACATCTGTTCATGAGATCTTTCTGAGCAGAGGTCTAAATGTAGATGTCTACAGTTGTATATGTGCAGTCCAGGCGGTTGTACTTGTGCAGTCCAGGCGGTTGTGCATGTGCAGTCTAGGCTGTTGTGCATATGCAGTCCGGGCCATTGTACATGTGCAGTCCAAGCCATTGTACATGTGCAGTCCAAGCCATTGTACATGTGCAGTCCAGGCAGTTGTACGGTGTATTGCTTCCTACGCCACTGCAACCACTTCAATCGAATGGAACAACAGCATCATCACAAACGTCTTTCCCAGCACTCACAGCCAAAGTGCGATAGTGGAAGGCAGTAGTGTTGAGATATAGAATTGGTTCGTAACACCATATTGGTACTCCTTAGTTCGATCTTGCATTCATAGTTTGATTTTCCATTCGCAGAGACACTGATCACTTGAAAAGAAGAAACATAGGGAAATCTTGTGTACCAGCGCATCAGTTCGTGAGACCTAGGAACAGAGCGCAGGTATCTAGAATTGGTTCTAACCACACCATTCCGATTGAATCCAAAGCAATGGCGCTTCTTCTTATTCAAACGCTTGCGATAGATAAACAAAGAGACGGAAGGAAGGGCCTTTCAGGTTTGTAACAGATAAAGAAGAGAAAGCACACCTTGCAGAGGTCTTCTTGCTTTTGCGCATCACGAAAAGCCTTCTCCGCCTGCGCCACCTCATCAGCGATACTGGAAGATTCCAGAACATTCTGCAGCTGCGAGATTTCCTTCTTCCCGCTGCGAACTTCGCTCTCCAGGCCTGCATGCATGCAGCCATACATACGCATGCACAGCTGAACCCTGAAAGGCCGCAGTACGTTCAAAAAGGTAATTGTTTCACAGTAACCCACTACTCGACCAAGAAAACAAGTAAGCTGCGCCCGAAGGGTTTGAAGACGCACAAAATTTCAGACATGACATCGACAGGACCAAAACCTCCTGGACCAGAGAGCCATGAAAGAAGAAGCAGAACTAAAACATTTCAGAGGGGAAGTACTGAAGTGTTGATGTGGAGATGTAGATATAGACTCCCACCATAAAATTCACTCCTAAAAGAGGGGTTTTGGCAGTGGTGTACCTGCCGCACGACCCAAAAGAGTGGTCAGCTGAGCCTGCAAACCCTTCAGCTCCTCCTGAAGTTGTAGAGCGGTGGATCTTTCAGCTGCTGGAAGGCCAGCAAAGCGACCCTCTAGAGCTGCGTGATGTGCATGCTGTGCATCCGCCAGCGCTCTCTCTGCTGCCTCCACCTTCTGCTGCGCTTCCTGCATGACAGTACCTCTTTACAAACCGGAAAGGTAGTAAATAGGCATGAACCCGAATAGCCAAAATCAACTAACACAAAACATCCACCACTTCACTCGAACGGCACAACAGCACCATCACGAAAGTACCTAAGCACTTGACACAGCATCAGGCGCTTCCAACAAACGCAGTTCTAGACCCTTGTTGACAACGCATTAGATACTTGTTGACAAAGCACTAGACACTTGTTAGGCAACACATTGGACACTTGATAACAAAGCATTAGACACGTTTTGACAAAGTATTAATCGCCTGTTCACAAACGAAAAGCCTTAGACACTTGTTTGCCAGGAATTCTCTTTTTTTCAGGCACTGGTCAAGCTCGACTCGTGATGAAACATGTGATGGAATGGGTAACATCGCCAAGACAGTACACACTTGTTGACGCAACGCTTGTTCACGCAAAATCTGCAATACAATTTTGTTGACGAAAAACCTGCCACAAGAATCCTGGGTAGCTGTGCAGACCCGAGCAAGCTAATCTCTGGCAGCTTCACACCTTCTGGGGATTCTCTTGTGCACGAAGGGCGACTTCCTTCTCCGCTGCAGTGCGCTTGGAGCACGCTGCTTTGCTTTTCGCCCGACTCGCACGCTGCCGCACCTTTGCAACCTCCTTTTTGGATTCTGCTGAAGAATCTAGAACCTTCTGAAGCCGATCCTGGACTTGCTGCAATGCAGCCAACGCCTGCTGTACGTTTTCCTCATGCTTCTTTACTTCCTGCACCCTTAGCCACTTCTTTGGTTACGTAATATTACCCATCTGTACATTGTGTGGGCAGATGTTTACTTGGGTATTTGCCAATGCATAGGCTTTTCGTCTTGTAGGCGAGGTTTTAAACATCGGACCTGTAGGTGTCAGAACACCGTTCAACATGTGCCGTTTGATTCTGCGCGCAGCAGGCAGAGTGTTTGGTATTGTACTCAACCAGACAGTTTTCTGGCCCATTCTTTGCATCGTCTCTCTCAAATCAAAATAGAAAAGGCTAATTAACTGTTATGTTGGCTTGAGAACAAAGCGTGGTCAGATTCCTCACGATCCATGCACTGACTAGTGAGCTAATCGCAACATATCGTGCACGCTAATTTTGAACGAATCTTTGGAATGAACCTTGAATAATACGCATCAACAAACCTTGAATAATTGATTCACGCCTTGAAAAAACGGTTCAACAGAAACGATTTTCGCTGCAACGTCGCCAATGCATGCCATCTGAAGCTGCCCGAGTAGATGTGTAACAGAATAAAACGTACTCTAATCTTGCGTGTTGAAGCATATGCAGTGTAGTCGCACCTCAGCCACTTCGTCCTCCTGAGGTGATGAGTGTTCCGAGGCGGCACTGGTAGCCACAGAAACGCATTGCGGTGCAAGTGGGTCAGAGTACGAAGACTTTTGGCGCTTCTTGGCAGACACTTCGCAGCTTGGCAGCAGCACCTCCAGTTTCCTGTTCAGCACGCCTGATCATTCGAATTTCGAATTTGAACATTCAAATTCTGTATACTCTGGAAAAGGTCAGCAAAAGTGCCATGGGAGTACTGGAATTTCGAACGAGAACAAGGGGGGGGGGGGGGGGAGAATAACACAATTTGTAATGCATACTTTACATTATAAAACTTTTGTGCACGTATTGCATCAAGAACATATGTTAAAGAGTATAGGTGTGAAAGTATCGATGTACTGATGCTCCTCAGTCGCCCTTCACGATGTTGAAAGAAAGTGTATGTAGCAAACCATGTGTCATCATATCAAGGTTGCTATTAGCACTCAGAGACGATTGTCAGGGGTGCACACATGGTGACGATTCCAAACTTGCGAGGCAGGGACTTCTGCGCGACGGCGCAAGCTTCAGCGGTGCTCCAGTCGGGCACCAGTAGCCACTCACTGAGCAGATCACGTACCACATCCAAGCTTCCTTCACATCCAGGTCTAGCCTACAGTGCGTGTTGAATTCGTCATCATTATGTGAATGGCTCTTTGCGCTTCTGGAAGCTTCCTATTGGGGTTTCTGTGACTGCTGTACTGTGGCTACAGGAGGTGTGCACGCCTGGGTGGGAGATGTGTACCCTGGGAGAGGAACCGGTGGTTCCAGAGGGTTTCGGCATGCATAGGGAAATCTTCACATGCTGAAACCCTTTACATGCAGCGCTGTACTATCAAGTACTTATCAGGCACAGAACTGCATACTGACCTAAAAGTGCATACGTTTTAGTAATGAAGACGCTGAATGGTGCAAGAGCAACTTCAAAACAACACAAGACACAACAGGGAAGATGTACCGCTGATCAGGATCCAATGGAAGTGCGAGCTATGCCTCCAAGTCTCTCTATGCAACAAGATAGCTATCACAGCATTGAGTGCTGGGAAAGACTTTCGTGATGGTGCTGTTGTGCCATTCGAGTGAAGTGGTGGATGTTTTTTGTTAGTTGCTTTTGGCTATTTGGGTTCATGCCTATTCACTACCTTTCCGGTTTGTAATGGCTGCTACCACAGCCTGCATGGCAAAATAGTGTGTGTAAAGTTACAGACAACATAACTCCATAGAATGGCTCATGTACCAGCAAATCATCGCATGACAACTTAGCACGACCTCGAACAAACGACACAGGACATGGCGCTACCGAAGCAACGATTTGAAATAGATCAACACCGCACCTGTAGACACTCTGCAAGCACAACCACATCAAACCTCGTTCGCCATTGCTGCAGCAGCTCAGCCTGTCTTCCACCCGCAGCCCCTCGACAGCGATGCTCCTCGGCAATCAAGCACTTGACACACCCTGCCTTAGCCTCTGTTACGTAATCCAGACAATACACCGCAGCAGCTCGGCTGTCAGTGATCAGTGTCGATGCCAGGTTCACACGAGTGCGCAACACGGTGGCTACAGGTGCAACGAAAGTGGCTTTGGTGATGTTCACACAGTCATGCATGCGGCCATACACCTGCCCTGGAAGATCTCCTGCATAGTTCTCACTTAGTGAGTCAAGTTGGAGAGTTCTCCAGGTGAAGTGTGAGAAGTGCAAGGGTATAATACGGTACCTCAAACTGTTGAACATAGCCAGTCTACTTTAACCACTGGACATCTGAGCTCAGGTGTCCAGTGGTTAAAGTAGACTGGCTATGTTCAACACAAACTCTTGCTTTTACAGTCCGGAAAGGTTCTGAATAGACATGAACACAAATAGCCATGAACCCAAACATGCATGAACCTGAATAGGCATGAACCGAAATAGGAATCAACCCGAATAGGCATGAACACAAAAGCAAACTGTCGATACTATTGCGTTTGAATCTTGCTGCTCAAAGGTTTGAATTTGGTGTCTCAAAGCGATCCCAAACTCGCAGGGTCCTCTACCTCTCTCCAGAGCAGAAGAGCTCCGTACCTTTGCGGCTGCGGGCGATGAGGTTGGTGATGGTGGCTTCAAGTGCACTCATGTGTTTTGCAGCTGCTTTGGAGTCTCGTAGCGCCCCCTGTGCGGCCTTGAGGGCCCCTAGGCATCGCTTGAGGACATTATCTTGCTCTGATACCTCATGCCTGCAGGGAAATGGACGTTAAGGGGTCTCCAACTGTACACAGCTGTGGTGGGATTCTCTTGCTCTGATACCTCATGCCTGCAGTGACATGGACGTTAGAGGGTCTGAAACTGTGCAAAGCTGTGGTGGGATTCTCTTGCTCTGATACCTCATGCCTGCAGTGGATGGAACTTGGATAAGAACTTGGATGGTTTACAATTATGCACAGCTATAGTGTGAGGTGGGCTTGAGTTGAGTTGTGTTATGTTGTATTGTATTGATGAAGATGAGAAGAAGGTCGGCGGCCACTGAGACAATAGTGCGAACTGGAGGCTGTACACGCGTGGTGATAACATGACATACCCGACAGTCAAGATGCAACCTAAGCAGACATGTACCGCAAACCTGGAGAGTCTCTAGCTGTGCAAACTTGGAGAGTGTCCAGCAGTGGTGTGGGAGCAGCAAGGCTTGATTACGGTTTTGATAACTGTATTCAAAATTTGGCGCTTGGTGTGTAGTAGTCTCATCGACAAGGGAGCGCTCATGCATGAAGCAGAATGCATGACTAGGAAGGGAGGAAGAAACCCTAGCTAGCACAGCAAATTTCCAATGGCATGACACTACAGGGGAGGGTTTGGTACTTCTTGTACATGTGGTTGACCTTCACGCCCCACATACGGTTGTTTTGTCTCGTTTACGCTTCGGCATGCGGTATCCTCCTAGATTTTCAGCAACTAGGGTTTTGTTTGTTGTTTAGACGTGATTTAGACACATTTCTCGTCATTCTTTCAACCTCTTCGCTGTATTATCGCAAACAAGTTTCCAACTCTTTTGAGCTCCCGGCACACTCACACAAAAAATATCGTTGTGCGGTTCCAATTAAGTATTTGATGCCCAAAACTAGGACATTTCGTTCTTTTGCTCAAGATGCTGTCAAATAAAACAACCAGCAAGCAACTTATAACTTAACTTCACAGTTGCCCCATGCTTAGGTAACCTCACCTGCAGGTGGCCACCTGTCCCTCTAGACACTTCCACACCTCCTCCGAGGTCGCGCTCGCCTGCCTACACTTCTCGCCCGCCTCCTCTGCGCTTGCAGCATCCTTACATGCCTCTGCTGCAGCAACCTTGGAAGCTTCCAGAAGCTTCTGTTCCGCCGCAAGCTTGGCAGTGGCGCTGGAAAGGTCTCGAGATGCTGAGTCAGCGCTCGCTTGTAGAGTGGAGATGTTGAGGTGGCCTGAGAGGCATGCACGGGAACCTTCTTTAAAAGAACCTTCTTCAGCAGCTTTATTGATGATATCATGTAGTGCAGTCTGTTGCTCCGAGCTGCACACAGCATCATGTGACATGGTGTGGTTATACCTAGAGTGGAGTAGAATATGATTTAAAGGAGAGAGAATATCGTTCCCGGTGCAATTCATTGTGCAATGCAGCCAGTTGTGCCCTTGCTTGGGCTCGATTGGGGTCGTGGCATTGTTTTTCGTTATTGCTATCGCAGTTTGGCTAAGAGTTCTGGGAAAGACTTTCATGATGGTGCGGTTGTGACATTCGAGTCAAGTGGTGGATATTCTGTGTTCTTTGCTTTTGGCTGTTCGAGTTCATGCCTATTCACTACCTTTCCGGCTCGTAAGAACAAAACTGTCTGCTGTGCTCTTACGTTATCTACTTGCAGCCTCAAAGTACCTCTGAAACCGCACGCTCCAAAGCTGCAAACGAAACCCTCGTTCTGAAAAAGAAAACCCTCAGACAAGAAAAACAGGCGAGCCGAAGGTGTTGAACATAGCCAGTCTACTTTAACCACTGGACATCTGGGCTCAGGTGTCGAGTGGTTAAAGTTCAACCACTGGAGTGGTTAAAGTTCAAGTGGTTAAAGTGGTCAAAGTTCAACAGAAGGAGGGGAAGAGGAGCACCAGAGACTCTCGAGGGGTTCCAGAGATCCTCGCAGCCTCCTCAGCTGCCCCTCTGCCTCGCCTACCTCTCTCTCGACCACCTTAATCTTTGCATGCGCAGATTTCTTCTGTGTCTCGTGGTGCGCCAGCTGCTGTTTTTTCATCTGCATGCAGCACGTCTGCCGTGTCTGTATGAAGCACAAAAATAATGTACGAGAAGTTTTTTACAAACCGGAAGGTAGTGAATAGGCGTGAACCCAAATATTCAAAAGCAACTGAAACAAAATATCCACCACTTCACAGTGTAAGAGAAATACTCTGAGTGTGGGGCAGAAATGCGGTACAACATGACCTTTGTGAAGGCACAGGAAGACAGAGAAAGAAACCCGCGAGTTCAAGCAAGAACACGCTATTGAAGAATTAACAGGATGTGGAAGAAGGAAGAATACGATAAACCAAGAACAAATCACTGAAGAAAGAACTGGATGTGGAAGAAGGAAGGCAAAGTTGGCGAAGAACACAACGATGATGAAATATGACGATGTTAGAGCAAGCAGACGAATAGTTCAGCATTCGAATCCTTAACAAAGGGAGATGAAAACCCCGGTTTCGATTTTCTTCACAGAAATCTACCCCTGCAATAAGCGCTCTGATGCGCAGCTTGTCATACCTCTATTTGACAAACTAGAAAGGCAGTTAATAGGCTTAAACCCAAAAGGGCAAAGCTGGTTGTGCGTACTTTACACAAATACTCAGTTATGTGTGTGTAAAGTTACAGGCATAACTCCATAGAATGGCTCATGTACCAGCAAATCATCGCATGCAGTTATGTGTGTCACCTTGTTAACAAGATTGGCTCAAGGTGTGGCGTTGCAACGCGTTGGGCATACAGTTGGGCATACAGTGTAAATCCGAACGAGATTGTGCATGAGTGTCTGAATCAGAACCTTCTGAGAAGCTTCTGCAGAACACCGCGCCTTCTCAGCCTGCCCTTTTGCCCTGATCACATCCTCCAAAGCCACTTCGTGTCTCGACACTGCCTTGCTGGACTCTTTTTGCGCCTTCCGTGCTTCCTGTGTGCGCTCGGAAGCTTCTTGAAGGTTCTTCCTGCACTGTGACAGTGTGTCATGGCCCTGGGACACCTGCGGCAAAGCCGTCTCTGTGAGGAAGACACATAGAAGACATCGGATAATTGCACAATTTGAATCGCCATTGCTAGAAAATAATAATATCTCTCTTGGCGTGCAGTTGCACTGAACTGTGGATTATAGCCAGTATATTTTCTGGTAGAGGAAGTCTTGCTGCTGGAAAGACTGGCTAGTCCAGTCCTTAGTAGTCTAGTCCTAAGTAGTCTATCTTTACCACTGGACACCTGGGCTCCATTTGCACCCATGAGATGGGTTAGCTCGTGGGAACGGGCTCGTTGTGTTTCGGTATTGCGCTCATAGTCTTGTGCGGCGATGGCATGGCTCGTAGCACTGCTGGGAAAGACTTTCGTCTTGTCGTTGTTCCTCTTGTTATTATTGGTGTTGTTGTTGTTGTCGCGGTTGTTGCATGCAGATGTGGATTCTGTGTACGTCACTTCTGTGTACTAGGGTTGTTACTTTATTGATACATTTCGGGTTGAATAAATCACAAAAGCATGGTTCGGTGTGCCCTGTGCTCAGCATCACTCTAAAGCTCCAGAGAGTAGAAAGTGGGACGCACATGGTGACAGAGTGACCGTAGCACCTTAGCCACTTGTGGCTGCAGGTGCGACAACTCCTCAGCAGCAAGCTGCTGCTGCCCCTCAAACATACTGCAGCACTGTAACAGCTTGTCCACCTCCGGTTGCAACTCACTTCGGCGCACCTGCACAAGTGCGAACATTTCTGATGCGATCAGGAGAATGACTATCGTAGTTGGGATAAGAGCTCTGGGCAAGACGTTTGTGGTGGTGCTGTTGTGACATTCGATTGAAGTGGTGGCTATTTGTGTCCGTTGCAATTGGCTATTTGGCTTCATTTCTTCAACTGCCTTTCGGGTTTGTAACATCTATATTGGAACATAGCCAGCCTGCCACTTGGAACATGCCATCTGAAGGACAGCCACTTGCCATCTGACCTCAGACATGCAGTGGTTTAGGCGACCTGGAGATGTTCCAACACCATACGTGTCGCACTGTCTGCATACACGTACAGCTTTGCACGCATGCATGTGTACATATTTTACTCAGAGATATGGGCACTCAGAGATACGAGCACTTTTTCTGATCTTTGCGTGTGCGGGCGGTTCAAGAACCGTGCGCGATACAGCGCTCGCCCTCCTGACCAGTACGTGTTACATAGCCAGTCTGCTTTAACCACTGGAAATCTGAGCTCAACTCTGACTGAAGATTTCCAGTGGTTAAAGTAGACTGGCCATTTCTAACAGTAAGGCCACAAAGCCTCAATGCCACGGTGCTGAGCTATGCTCCAACACAGGCAAGAGAGCGACATGTCGAGCGGTTATGATGCGAAAAAGATATATAAAAAAAGGTGCTCAAGAGGTTTGGAGTCATCCCTTTACAAACCGGAAAGGTGTTCAAGCGCTACCGAAAAGGAGCTACTAAAAAGGTGTTGAAAAGCTAAAGGTGTCAGTGGTCAGGGACCTTGGTTGCAGAACAAGTGCTCCAGCCAGCCTTGCTATGTTCCAGTACATGCATGCACACAATCGCAGGAACACGACGCGGCGTTCGAACCTGCAGCTGTGCATAGAGAGCCTCCTCTCCCTCTGCAGCCTGCTGCTTTGCAGCAAGTTCTTTTCCTGCTTCGTCGATCTCCTGCATGAAGCTCCCGATCGCATACACACATTTCAGACTCCAAATATACACACATTTCAGATTCGAAATCATGGCCAGGGTTACATGGAAGCTGCCACAGGTGGCCTAGTCTAGCAGCACTTGGCAGGCTCAGTGTGTACTATCGACACAGTTTCTTATTCTCGATAGCTTGCATCACCAGCTGCATGTGTTCGAACTTGAAGAGAGGTCGATGGGAAAACAAGGCATGGTTCTGGGGGGGGCGTAGGTTCTAGAACGTTCTGTTCTATGATCAGTGCTCGCGTCTTCAGAAGAATGGACCAAGTTTTCCAAAGCTGCAGTGCCCGTTAGGTCCTCGATGTTACCGAAAGACCGTCGGGATGAAGAAACAAAAAAATAGAATAAAGCTAATCGGGAACCACGCCATACCCAAGAAGGGCACAAGACATTCCTGGTTCAGTCATGATAATATCATGATAATATCATGACTGAAACAGGAATGTCCTGTGTCCTTCTTGGGTATGGCGTGGTTAAACTAGTGTGTAAATTTACAGGCATCCAACAACCCAATAGCAACAAACAAAAAATATCCACCGCTTCCCTCGATGGCACAACGGCACCATCACGAAAGTCTTTCCCAGCACAGTCGCGATGAACAGTACCATAGTAACTCGAACTGGGCCTAAACAGAGAGCTTTTCAGGAACCACGCCATACCCATGAGAGGCTTCGCCATACCTCAAGCGATGAATATGTGCACATAGGGGTACGAATTATAGAGACTATACTGTATATACTGACTGTATGGAGGCAGAAAGGGTAGGGGGGGCATGGAAGCATGCCTGGTGAAGGCCCCACGTGCCCAGTAGCTTTTGAAGGTTGTT
The DNA here is from genome assembly GCA_032359135.1 of Ulvella scutata. NCBI lineage: Eukaryota > Viridiplantae > Chlorophyta > Ulvophyceae > Ulvales > Ulvellaceae > Ulvella > Ulvella scutata. Next base: position 15,286 of record JAUMHD010005106.1, read on the forward strand.
CACGAGGTCGAGGGGCTCCCTGGCATCGAGAGCCAGGCAAGTCTGACTTACCACGCAACAGGAGAGCAGCTTGATGTCCATGCCGTGGATTTTGAGCAGCTCCTTCACACTCTCCTGCAGCCAGTGTGTGTGATCGTTTAGTATACGATGAGGATGCTACTACTCCCAGTACTGTGTCTCCACACAGCATGCCCAATAATGTGTTATACTGCTGGGTGATGGTTGCATAACGATGATGTTGACTGCAGTAACAGAGGTCAGCGACACACGTATCGAAGCACAGGGAGTTTGTCCTGAAGGCAGTCTGGCCCAGGCAACGTCCCCCAGCAAGCAGCAAAGTATGTGGACTGCCCTGAAGCAACCACTCGTCTACGAATACGCAGGTAACGGACATCTTGCTTCTCATGGGATGTGCTGGGTACTGTTTCAGGCCTGTTGAAATTCTTGTGGATCAAGAAGCCAACCTCCGTGCAGCAAGCGGCCTTGCAACCTAACTGATGCAGCAGCTGATGATTGATCGACTCCTTGGCTGACTTTACACGCACGGTAGCCATGTTAAAGCCGAGAGAGAAGCGGACAGCGTCCGCAAGTACTGTCTTGCCCAAGCCGTTCGGGCCCACGATCGCACAGAAGCTCGAGTCCAGAGGCCCGATGTAGCATGGTTTTAAAAAGGTCTTGAAACCTACAAGCGTGCCGCACCGATTTCAATTTCTGAGGAGACTGGGGTCTTGCAGATATCCGTCTGTTCTATACTCTCGTAATCGAGCCAATCCTTGCTGCACCACCGTAGACCTGCCCAGTAATCAACCAAGATAAAGAATTGAGTACATGCCAGAAAGTACGGATCCGCAGTGAGAGCAATCGTGCCTGAGAGCGCGATATAGGACAGCTTCACTGTCACATCGTCTGTCCCTCGTTTTTCTGAGCACAGCTTGCAGCTGTGGTCCAAATCCTCGCTCATAATGAAGCACTACATTTCTGTAAACCGCAACACGGTTGTGCCTGTGGCCTGAACTTCTAGGGGTAAGACTGTATCACTGAGAGCAACAGCCAACTGAGGAATGCACCTGGTACGCACATAGCTCTTGAGAGGGTATGCGAGAGTGTTCAAAAGTACGCTGTACATGAACATCAAGTGCTCTCTCACCTCATGCCCGTTGATGTCCAGTTCCTAGCCAAAGAGACATTGAATTTTCAAACCTTTTCGGCAACAGTGCTGTGAAAGTTGTGCCAAAACATCTAGCTACATGCAGAGCTACATCTACCTCTCGAACCCGAAACAAGTTGCTGCATGAACCAGCTATCGGCTGGCTCCCTGCAGCCTTTGGCATCAACCTCAGAGGAACCCAGCATTGGTATTTTGATCGACCTTGGTCCCATCGACCAAGATCGACCAAATGTCCCACCCCTTCGGGTGTGCTGAGGCCGAAGCCCTTGTACGGTATGGCGTGGTTCCCGATTAGCTTTATTATTTTTCAACTCAGCCGAGCCCTGTTCGCATGAAAGGTTTTTACGCAAAGGTCCCAGGTTCGAACCCCGAAGTGTCCAGGGCCCCCTTTCGTCTTGTCTTCGAGCTTCTGAACCAGGTGCATGAAGTTCCTGGTGGGTTCCACCTCCATGTGACTGTGCTTTGGTGCGCCGAAGCCGAAGCAGAAGCCACGGCGAGTGTGGCGTAGTGCCTGCAGAACTAGAACTGTAGCGGCTGTTGTGTCAGATCACATGTTACACGGGCCCAGTGAAATCAGTGCTTTACAAACCGTGAAGTATGTTGAAACGTGGGAAGTAGAAATCAGAGGGGGGGAGAGGGGGCATGCCCCAGCTAGAGTCGGAAACCTAGAGCCGCACAGATTCTTGTAAAGTTACAGGCCCTTTACAAACCGGAAAGGTTGTTAATAGGCATGAATATGTGTGTAACTTTACACCTTCTTGCAACTGTGCATGTGGTTGTCCATATTGGTATCGGGTGTGGGTTTTCGGTAGACCGAGGGCCGCATGTGGATCTATGGAGCTGCCGGCCTGTAGTATGTTCTGGGTAGGGGTTGTTGGTGGGAACCCAAGGTTACATGGCTGGGGGATGGGCGCTGGTGGTCTCTAAATGCAGGAGGATATCGCACGCGGGGGAGGCGGGGGGGGGGGGTTCCCGCTGCAGCAATCGGGGTGTATCAGCACCAGCAACAGCGCTGACTGTTACCACGCGAAAAACCAAAGGTGCCATGTGGAGCGAAGAGGGTGTCGGGCTGTAGGATGTTCTCGGTCGGGGGTGTCGGCAGTAACCAAAGCTAACAGGGGAGGGGGGTTGGCGCTGGCGGTCACTGCATGCAGAGGGGGGGGGGGGGTTCCCGCTGCAGCCCGGGAAATGGGGGTGTATCCGCACCTGCACCGGCGCTGTCTGTGACTGCGCGAAGAAGAGGGCGCGCAAGAGGGCCATGGGCTGCAGGAGTGTGCTCGTGAAGGCGGTGCCGCCATCACTTGTCGAAATTGCGACAGACGAGAATCAGGTACTGTACGTGAATGTACGGTGCTCGCGACAGCCAGGAGGCTGCCATCTAGAGCCAACCCCTCTTAGGTGGATGGCAGCCCTCCATGGCGGTCTCCCCATAGCAGCTCAACCGCACCCTGCAGCCAGCCTGCTCGCTATCACAACAACCAGGACTCTGGCATCCACCTTTTAGGTGGATGGAAGCCTGCAGCCGGCCTGCTCACCATCAGTAGCGTGACGTTGCGAGTCAGTTGACTATTCCTCCCCCAGAAGTCGCGACAGCCCTCGACGGTGCTGGCTTGCGAAGGACAGGTGATTAAACACCACTCAACGCCATCATTTCGGCACTGCAGAGCATGTTCCGTGGCCCGGCCACGCACACATGGACCATGTACCTCCCGCTGATTTTGCTGATACATGAGCCATTCTATGGAGTTCTGCCTGTAACTTTACACTCCCACTGATTGAAGTTAAATGCAGACAACAGACAGAACAATCCGTTTGCGTCGTGATTTGCAACTTGGTTTAGGCAACTCAAGCTCTAGAGTTGGCATTGCGGTATTTTGCATGCTTGTGAACCATTGTTGTGGGTACCTGTTCGTGAAAATTTCATCGATAGAGGTCTAGGAGCAGCACCTACCTGTTGGTTCTTTTGGTTTTTCTCAGTCTTAGACCATCCCTGAGCGTTTGTTGCATATGCTCTCTCCCCCGCGTCCTGTCGATGTAATCACTTTGTATGCGACTCCTCAAGTAGGGTTTCCACTCAACGAGAGAGCGTTGAAAGCGAAATGAGAACGTCAGGGAAAAGTTCGGTGTCTGGTATGACACCCGCACACCAACGAAAACCCCTATGCGTGTATGACGCAGTTGGGACACTGAAAAGGGTCAACTGCTTTTTCATTCAAACCACCCATCATGCATGAGCCCCTGCTGACGTAAATGCATGGCATGTCAGATTATCACCTGCGGTGTCACACGCGTAACCTATCTAAACGAGAAACCTGTGCAAACGCTTTAGAATAACAAATAAAGCGAAGCTCTGGTGCTTCCTCGACGCACTGTTGAATCTGTCGCTTGGCAACGAACGTCCTTGAGCTCGAGTGAACACGTTCTAGCACGTGATACGTTAACGTTCTACATGAACGTGTAGTGCCACGCCTATCCCGCTGCAGGAACGGAGTCTGTGTGCATAAGAAAAGAATTGGAGGCGCGTTTCGAGCCATGGATACAGTGGAAGCAGAAGTCAACGACATCCTGATCGAGGCATCTGAGTGTTCGGACGACGACACAAACGTGTGTGCGCACACAGATAATGAGCTTGAGGGCGTTCATGATGAGCGATGCAGGTGTGTTGTCGTTACCGTTAACGTTCGTGGCTGAATGCCCTTAAACCCTCTATGGAGTGATTACACCGACAAGGGCGCCGGAAACAAAGCTAGCAAAATTGAACCAAGTGAGGCAACGGGGAAGGTAACTAGCAAATAGAGGTATGCGTGTTCTTACGTACACCCTGAAACCCTCTCCCCGAAACCATCTCGTCACGAGCACTACGCAGTGCGTGGACACTGAGGCCATGCATGCAGTCCGAAAGTGTGCGGTCCGCGTTTCGTTGCTTGTCCATTAGAATAGTATATAGTACTAGTACTAATCGACTATGAACGGTACTGGACTTACAAACTCAACACGAGTCACAGCATATTCTTCGTGAAATGCTCGTCTTCGGTGAATTCTATAAATGCGGTCGCTGCTGCGCATGCACCGACAAATCGGTACCACGGATGCATCCCTACACCTACAGCTCTAGCTAGAGGGGCATTATGGCTGACGTGACCAGCATTCTGGCCACCCTCTGTCCGTGCGCTTTTACTCTCTTGAATACGAAGCCAGCATATGCATTAATGATGCAGTACATACTGTGGAGTCGCGACGTCGTATTGCGTGCGCACGATCGCTAACACGTGCGCGGTCCAAGGCGTGCGTGGCTGGCGACACCAGCCCACCTGGCTATTAGAGACGAACCACTGAGACCTGTAGCGCGGCTCGGTCTTGGTTTATAACATGTTCACTTGTGGCGAATTGATGTCGGTATGTGCGCCTTCCAGGTGCATTCTCGAGCAGTCTTGTTTTATAACCCCGAAACGTGGTGAAAATGATGGAAATGGATGAACCCCAAACATCCAAAAGCAAAGAAAAGAAAAGAACCCCTACTTCACTCGAATTGCACAACAGCATCAACGGAAACACACAGCAGTTTTAGCCAAAGAATACCTGTAATGACAAGCACAATGCCACGACCATGAGCCAGGCAGGCACTTCTTAGACACTGTCTAGAGATTCGCAACCACATCCCACGATCGACAACAGCCCTGACTTTTACAAACCGGAAAGGTAGTGAATAGGCAGAAACCCAAATACCCAAAAGCAACTAACACAAAACATCCACCACTTCACACGAATGGCACAACAGCACCATCACGAAAGTCTTTCCCAGCACTCTTAGCCAAACTGCGATAATAGTGACGAAACACAAAGCCACGACCACGAGCCAGGGCACAACTCAGATACTGCCTACTGATTCGCAAGCACAGACCACGATCTACAACACCAGTGGAACAAGCAACAGTAGCAAGGTTCTGCAAGTAACCCTCAGCAGAGGGGCTTAAATTCCTAGAAGTGTGCATAACCAAAGGCGCCATAGTGGCATCATTCAAAAAATGATGCCTACTCTTCGCTTTCTCGGAATCCCGAAACAACACTGTTGTTGCTGTGTACAACGGTAGTAAGGTCTGTTCCAAACATGTGACAAGTAATAAGCAATGGTGTGAAGTTACAGGCATAACTCCATAGAATGGCTCATGTACCAGCAAATCATCGCATGCCAACTTAGCTCGACCTCGCACAACCGACACAGGACATGCCACAAGTACTAAATGAATGATGAAAACACAGGGCCTGTCGCAGAATTGCCAAAAACATGGGCGTGACCCTGGTGCCAACCATCATGATCAGCTCTCCCAGCATCAGGTGATCTTTAAGTGCGGATCTTTCAGCCTGTGCCGAAACGATTAGTTCCTTTGAGAAGATGTTGCCTCGTAAATCATCGAATATGGATAATTCTTTTTCCTATGCACCGCACCTTAACAAACCGGAAAAGTAGTGAATAGGCATGAACCAAAATGATCAAAAGCAAATAAAACAAAATATCCACCACTTCACTCGATTGACACAACAGCAGCATGTACCGCTCCCGAAAAGGAAAAAATATCGTTTTAATTATTGCCCCCCCAATTCCTGAGCCGAGGATTGGCCCTAGAGGCTTATACCCCTCTGGGGGGTCGTGTAGTGAACATGACCTGTAGTGAACAAAATACAGACTACCAGTGTACAAGGATAGTTGCAGAGCACTTTAATAGTGCGATGGTACTCCCTTCCTGCTAGAGAGAGCACCAGCAGGAAGGACCAACATACACACACATGTATCCTTGTGTTTACAGGATACCTATATGCATGAACATGGAATCACGACCGGTCGTGGGGGGTTGCGTCGTTGGGTACCGGTCGACGGGGGTTGTTGCATGGGGGGTTGTCTCGCACTAGTTTCAGGCCGAATCCCTTCTTGGGTATGACGTGGTTCCCGATTAGCATTTTATTTATTTATTTATATATATATATATATATATTTAAACTGTTTCTTTCTCAGGTGGGTCTATTACTTCACCACTATTGACACGAGGATAGCCCTTCGTTTTCCAGCAAACGGACGTTTTCTTACTTCCGTATTCAATCGGCACTGCGCAGAATTCACACTTACAGTTTGGCCCTGATCATGCTTGAAAGGTTTCCTATTTACTGGCTTTCTCGTTTTGAGGTCCCTGTTGGCAGTGCCTGGCATGGCGTCGTCCCCAGGATTTACCACCAGTGTCGCTCAATTATATAAAACAATCCTGAATAGATATGACTAATTCTTAGGTGTATGAACTGACAAACTTTGCGACACTGGCAATCACTGGCCCCAAGCTAGGTTTATTTCTTGGTTTGATTGCGTGTAACACCCCATTGGTCTTGGGATTCACCTTCAACTCAGCCGCGGGCCAGTGAGCGTTAAAGTGCTTTTACCACAAGGTCCCGGGTTCGAACCCCGGTCCGGCCAGAGCCACCTCTCGTCTTTTCTTCGAGCTTCTGAGCCGGGTGCGTAAAGGGTCTGGTGGTTTCCCCTTTTACGAATTGCATGATTTCCGCCACTGTGGCGCTGACACCGAAGCTTAAAACAAGTAGTATGGCGTAGTCATCGAATAATATATTTATCGTAGGTTACAACCAAAAAATAGAAGACGAAAGCTAATTGGGAACCGAGGCTATACCCAAAAAGGGAGTTGGCCTGAGCGTCCGAAAGGGATGAGACACGAACACGCCTGGCCAGGTCCTGGGCCACACATGACAACGGAGGCTCCCAAAACGGCTCAGAGAACTCTGCAGGCCGATAATCCCTCAATATAAACGAGTCTCGCGCCTGAACGGTTGCTGTTGATGGGCTCTAGGGTTTGCAACGAACTCCTGTTGCCGCTGCAGGGCACAGTTCCGTGGCGAGAGACCAGCCACATCCGCAAGTGCCTTCGTTACGGCGGCGTTGCTGTTCGGCGTTCAGATCATGACTGCGTCAGAGCACCCTTCTCGCCACGCACAAACCCCTTCGATGCTACTGGAGTCCTGGAGATCCGCTGCCTCGGGAATTGAACATCTCAGTTCGAACGAAGACGCTTCCACGGTGCCCTGTATCTACTCGCGATCAGGCAAGCTGATCTCATGCTCCGATGCATATGACGACCGCGTTCCGGACTTTCGATTCGACGCCCTTGCTCCTGGCGCTGCGCCAGTTCCCGTACCTGCCCCCGCCCCGGCACAGCATAAGGCTGGCGCATCCAAGTTCCTGAGCTGGCTACGAGAGTGCTTTCAGTTGAACTGGATCCCGTTCTTGGTTCTCTTGGCGCTGTTCCAGTACCTTATCCAGGATAGATGCCAGAGCGAAGAAGCGTTCCTCGTGGTGGGAATAGTATTCACAGTAGCTTACTCGATGGTGTTTTTGTTGTCAGCTACACGACTGTTGGATGGTCTTTGGAGGATGCTCACATACTTGATCATTTTGACTTTGTCGTCTTGTTTGGACAACAACATCGTTCTGTCCTGGCCTGGACGGTGGAAAGTTGAGAGACGAGGTGACTCTACACCTCGTCCTGCACCTGAAAGTTTGAACTAGGGTCCTGGCTAGGGCTCCACTGCTAGGTTGTGAACCTGTTTCGTGCGACTGTCATCGATGTAGCTTTGCAACATTGATGCACGTTGTGAAAGTATGGTGTGATGCTTCTGGGTTGCGTTATTCAATCATGAGGTAAAATTTCTAGGGTTTCGAAAGGAATTGAAGTTGAAATTGGCTTTATAGATAGACAATTTGCGAACAGGGCCCTGGGGGCCCAAAAGAACAACAACGTGCGTATGCTTTATCGAATGTGATGAACAGAAAATACCATAGGGTTTGACCGAAACCTCTTATAAAACAATCAATTTCACCGAAAATGAACTATTTGTTGCAGCGCTGAAATCCCGGCATGCCTTTTGCCACACTGACACTCACGGCGTGATGCATTATGTTGCAAGCATTTGAACACACGATGAGGCCCTTGCAAAGGCCATTGGTATCATGCAGATCTACGGGCTCAGTGCTACCTTATTGATAGCATATCCTGAACCATCATACATACAATGTGCGTCATACATTGTATCGCACTTGCATGACCTATGCCATTCCTGGCACGCACTCATGAGGAGTGCGGTGTAGAATGCTGCGCAGCGTCCCTGCAAGGACCAGGCTACCGCACCACGCCACCAGCAACACAATGCATTTCTTCAACGCATCTCTGCGTTCTCCCGTGATTACGAACTGTTTTTTGGGCCCCCACCACATGAAACGTCGCCCAAAATTGGCCCAAAGTCTCCTTCTCACAGCGTGCCCGACCATCCTTCCTACCTCGGACGCCATCAGAACAGCCTTTGTGTGCGCCGCCACAGCACACATCATGACGAAATCGATGCAGTTGTTCAAGCCGGCACGTATGAGAACTTCATCATGTCGTCCAGAATGTCTCGCGGAAATCCATACACGCAGGAAAATATCCGTCAGAATCAAGGCACAGTCCACGACCTGCGTTAGAAATGCTGCTGCACAATATACCGCAGCATCCGACATGAACTGAATAGTTCGTCCAGTAATTGAATCTGGACTATTCCCCTCCGCGATAGATTCAAGAGAGCAAAGAGAGGAAGAAACGAATGGCGAGGACACCAGCTCGTTGGTCGTGAACAAGTTCGTCAAGAATTGAACTGGCAGCGAGCATGTGACGAAGATGCCGGCCGGAACAATAAACGAGACAATAAGCATCAGCAGCAGCAGCTCTGTGGCGTTGGGGGCCGCGGTGTAGCAGTATTGAGGGTATCGGTCCAGGAGAAGCCCGTCCCCGAACGCCCAATTGTAGAATCTGGACAATTTTGGGTTGCCGTTATTCCAGAAGGGGTGGTGGACAATGGCTTTAGATGCAGTGCGAACAGGCAGCCCTCTTTTGTCCTGCATGCATTACAGCACGTTGCCGCTGGGTCGAGTTGGGGGCTGTGCCTGCAGCGGAGCGGCGCTGCGCCACCGGCAGGGATCAGTGATCACCAGTGTCGCTTAATTTCTTAGGGAACACACCCAAAAAATAAGCCCAAACATTGAGAATTGTTCTATGTAACTAAGTAACACTGGTGATCAATGGCAGGGTTCAGTGATCACCTGTGTCACTTCATTTGTCGGGTGATTGGTACATGAGCCATTCTATGGAGTTATGCCTGTAACTTTTCACACGTTTGTTGGGTGACACACCCAAAAGGTGTGTAAAGTTACAGGCTTAGCTCCATAGCATGGCTCATGTACCAGCAAATCATCGCATGCCAACTTACCTCGACCTCGCACTCATGACACAGGACATGCCACTACCGAAGCAACGACAGGGAATCAAGCTAGCCTCTCTACCCACATGGTGCACCAAGCCATGACACTTGAGTATAGGGACTGACTCAAGCCGGGGGAAGTAGTACACCCAAAAAGTAGTTCCAAATAATCAGGATTACTCTATCTAACTACGCGACACAGGTGATCATCGGCAGGGATAGGTGCTCCCACTTACCACTTTGCTGGTTATTAAGCCTGGATACTGACTGGTGCTCATCTATGCAACCAAGTTGAAGTATACAGCGACTCACAACACATTTTCAGGAGAAGCAATTCAGAAACATAAAATTTCTTCATCGAATGCTATGCATACAATGATAGCAGCTTCCAACAGCTTCCGTCAGCGCCTACCTGCAGGTCGATGCAGAAAGCAGCATCCTCTCCTCCGCCAGTTTTCGGATATTCGAGGTCGAACGTCACACCCTCGGATCTCCGAACCAGAAGATTAGCAGTCACTCCCCACAAAACCTCGGCGCCGTCTCCAAGATGCGCGGCAATGCTCCAAAAAAAGGCAACACCGGCAAGGTACAGGGCACGGGTGCGTGGCGTGGAAGGTTCTGGAAGCTTCGACAACCCCACAAAGCCAACAGCGCCATCTGCATACGGACACCAATTTACTACACACAGTCGCAAGGTCAGCTCTGCGCAGCGTTCACTATATCTCCAAAGCTACATGTCAACAGCGACACACAGTGAGCACTCAAGCGTCTCGATTAGATTCCCAACAATGCATGAACCCTATCGGGCCATGCTTTCATGAAATTTAAAAGTGATGACATCGACAAGGGCGCTGGAACTGAAGCTAGCAAATTGAACCAAAGGAGGTGACGGGGAAGGTAACTAGCAGAGGCCAAGGAGCAACAGGCAACACTAAACACTACCTAGGCAGACAGGGGTAACCAAACAAACTACTCAATCTCATCCGTGGGATGCAGCAAACCCTCCACTGGGGCCCTGCCAACAGCACGAGAGTATAGCTACACCCCCGCACGGAAAAGCGCGTGATTTCCGCGTCACAGGGCAACACTGATCTCTCTATGCACACTGGCGAGGAAGAGCCATATTTGACCTTGCCAGTGGCAGAGAGAATGTAAAAGTTCACCTCAGATTGTGCACCACAGCTCTACAAAAGTACTACAAACTTGAAAGGCACGGAAAGGACAGGAACCCGATTTTCGCCACAGCGTGACCAATAATACGCAGAAAGAAAAAAAGATCATTTCACAATATTGTTGTCGTGCGAATGGAGAGGCTCGGTTCTATGCAGAGCTCGAGGGCCTCCATAGTCTGTGTAAAGCTACAGGCGTAACTCCATAGCATGGCTCATGTACCAGGAAAGCAAGCTCATGTACCTCCATAGTGATTGAGGTAGTCGAGGTAGCAGGCGAGGAGCCCGGGTGAGGGCACCACGTCATCATCCAGGAACAACACCCAGTCTGCTGATGACTCGGCCAGGCAGCGGTTGCGTGTGGCTGAAGCTCCAGCAGGCTCCCTGCAGTTCCTTCTATCAGGAGGCCCTGCAATTAGATCCCTGTGGACACATTCACTTGAAAGGGGAATCGAACCCTGTGGACACATTTATTTGAAAGGGCAATGGAACCCCTGTGGACACAATCATTTGAACAGGTGTCGCGTTTTGCAAGGCTAGCATGATAATAAATAAATAAATAAATTATTCGGGGACTACGGCATACTTATTTTGAGCTTCGGCCTCAGCGCCACAGTGGCGGAATTCATTCAATTCGTTAAAGGGGAAACCACCAGAGACCCTTTGCGCCCCCGGTTCAGAAGCTTGAAGAAAAGACGAGAGGTGGCTCTGGCCGGACCGGGATTCGAACCTGGGACCTCGTGGTAAAAGCAATTTAGCGCTCACGGGCCCGCAGCTGAGTTTAAGGTCAATCCCAAGACCTGATGTGACACGGAGGAATAAATATAAATATAAATATAAGGACGCTGTACATGTAGTCACTGAATTTTTTTATTGACTTATCTTTCGATCCCTGTGTTGTTGTAATCTTTGACTTGTTGTGTCTGTTACTCCTTACAAGCCGGAAAGGTAGTGAATAGGTATGAACCCAAATAGCCAAAAGCAACGAACACAAAACATCCACCACTTTACTCGAATGGCACAACAGCACCATCACGAAAGTCTGATACTCCTGAACAACGAGCATCATAATTTATTTCAGGAAATCCTTGAGCGACAGAGATAACATCACTAGGACCCGAACAATAGTTGCAAACTAAGTGCAAAAGTATCACTGTCGACGGATGCAAAAAGATTCAAAGCTGAAACGCAATATTCTACGCCAATAAAGTGTATTCGCTCATGAACCTTTTATCGTCACCTGTTTCATCTTGGTTCAGAGATTACATCGATATCCGATGCTCTGAACCAAGAGCATCAGATATCTTGAGAGTATCGGATATCTTGAAAACCCTGCTCGGGATAACGAGGGTCTAGGGTTACCTGCAGGCGAAGGCAGTCCACAAGCAGCCAGAGTGTAAGGGTCACCAGCATGCATGCGTCGCAGTCTGATCTGAAGCCTGTCTCCAAATAGTAGTAGTCTCAAGAATGAGGGATATCTCGATGAAAGAGTAACCAGCTGTAAAGCATTCCTGGTGTATGGCTCTGATCAGTTTATGTTACGAAACAAAACAGGTAGTAGGGAACCACGCCATACCCAAGAAACACCTCAGTACCCCCCTCGAAGAGGTGGGGAAAGGTGCTTCAGCTTGAAGTTGCTTAAAAAACAAGGTTGCTTCTCTAGAGTGCACAGCAGTAAAAAAAATCCCCTTTTTCTAATGGCAGGTGGAGGGGGTGGGGGGGGTGGTGCAATGGAAGAAGGAGGGTGAATCGGTGCGTACCGGGGTCGTGCCGCTCCTCCAATCGAGTTTGTGAGACTATGGAACTTCAAACATCGGACCGCGCCAAAACGGCGGTACAATGCGTACAGAAACGGATCGGCGTCCTGGTTTTTGAACTCCTTTGGAAATATTTCCAGCCTCGTGTCACGCGTGCATGCACACGGCTTCTGAATGCAGTCGCACGCGGATGTGTGCTCTGTAGCGCCCAGAATGAATGCATGCGTGCGGGGGATGATTGGGAAAGAAGGGAAACCTGGGAACGAGGCATCACGAATCACAACAAGACCAAAACCAGGCGCACTGTCTTTCAATTCGTCTCCTGTTGAAGGCGCCGTGGTGAACGAACCCTCTGGCCTGAGCTGCGAGGTGTGCAAAGAATTTAAATTCAAACAATTCGCACGTTCCCTCGAGAATACGTCCTTTCGGATGTCAGCGAACGCGTCCACCGCCGCCCTCTGCCACCCGCTGTCGAGAAGCTCCACATCATCTCCTAGCAGAATGACGTAATCGCATACGTAAGGCGATTGGAATGCACGAGCGGCGAGTATACGCCAGTATGCGCACACAGCGCCCGGTTCAGGAATCCCAGACTCTTTCCCGTCGAATGTGTGAAGGAATACAATTTCTGGGGGCAGAGGAGGCTTTGAGCATTCCGCAACAGAAGCTTTCCGAGGATGCTCGGGATCTGTGCTGGCTTGGGCGCCGCAAAGGTGGTCCCTCAGGAGTTCATTGGTGGCTACAGGGTCGCCTATACCACACATGGATGATGGAACCATATATATGGCAATGACGAACATGCTTGGGTTGATAATCCTCATGCCACAACATATGAGAGGGAGATGTTGTTGCAGGTAATGATAGACGTGCATGATGATGATGTGACCATAATTTTCAGGTTATTGCAACTAGTCTTGAATTCAAATAACAGTCGAGAGGGCTTGGACTTGCACGTACATGTACACAACATGTACACAAGCACTGCTTAGGTGTAAATGATCTCAACCAACGGTGCACCTACGCATCTTCCTATGGTACGCATCGGGCAGGAAGTTATCGACAAAGCACCGAAAGGACCCGTGTGCAAAGTCTTCAAGACTAGCTAGGGCGAGAGGCCCCAGGACGTGGGTCTGACATCCACGCAAACAGATCAACACAAAAACAACAGGATGGCCTAACTTTCTACCTGCTCAAGGTCTAGAATCTTTTGTAGCGCGTAAATAGTGCACGTAATTTGTACATTTGGGCAGTGCGGGCAGAATCGCACGCAAAAGGGCCTCGTCAGAGTCCACGCCCACAAATATCCGCAACGTGTCGGATGGGACAGGCACCGTGGAGCGCAACGAGGCACCAAAGTGAAATATGTAGTGAACATGTGTGTAGGAATTGGTCATGTTCGCCCGATGCCGGGAGTTGAAGGTTAACCATTGATGATAAAACAATACTTCAACGACGTGTACCAGTCCAGCTCCTGTCCCCGATCTATATGCATGGACTTCTTCTAACCTTGGCCAGCTTTGTTTGGCATTTGATTTCATGGGTAGATTTTGTGGTAGTTGCTTCTGGCTATTTGGGGTCGTGCCTAGTCACTGCCTCCTGGTTTGTAAAACAAATTGCATGGCCAGATTTCAGAATTTGCACTGTTTTGCATACTTAGAGTCTAAGTATGCCAAAAAGTGTAAGACATTGCTAGTGCCAATCTCCTGCCCCGATATTGCGCAACCCTACTTTTGCAGGGACATTGTTCGCGTGCACGAGAGCTTCACCGCCCCAGCCCTTCTGGAGCTGCTGCATGAGGGCGCCCTGTTCGACTTTGTGTACATTGACGCGTCCCACACGCGCTCAGACACGCTCCTGGACGCGATGCTGACGTGGCGCATGGTGGCTACAGGTGGCTTGGTCGTGTTTGATGACTATCAGTGGCCCAATCACCCCCGGTGCGCCGCCCATGGGCCCTTGATGGCAATTCAAACGCTCTTGTGTCACAAGAAAGGTGTTTAAACAGAATATCAGTTAGAATTCACCGGGTTTCAGGAGCTTTAGCGTGCCTGCTTTGCTGCAAGTTTCTCCTTCAGGCCAGACTATAATCAAGGTCGGCACCGTGCTTGGCACCCACCCACAAAGGCCCCCACTGATACAGACCTGGTGCGTGGCAAAGTGAATTACCATTTCAACGACATCTTTCAGCACATGGGGTGCTGAAAGATGAGATATATACGGAAAACAACATTGCACCTTCCGGGCCAGAGTTGTTCGATGTATAGAGAATTTACTTCAGTGAAATAATGTTGGAAAAACAAAATGAAGTGTAATTGTAGGGTGGCAAATACTGCTGTGCAATATCTGTGCAGGCTCGAGTCTGTCCCTATACTCAGGTGTCAGGGCTTGGTGCACCATGTGGGTAGAGAGGCTAGGTTGATTCCCTGTCGTTGCTTCGGTAGTGGCATGTCCTGTGTCGTTTGTGCGACGTCGAGATAAGTTGGCATGCGATGGTTTGCTGGTACATGAGCCATTCTATGGAGTTATGCCTGTAACTTTACAAATCTTCATATCTGTGCAGGGGGTGGTACATAGAACAGTTGTTGTGGAGGTTTGTTCATGGCTTCTGTGAGCTTTGTATGGGTTTTCTTTGTACTTATCTGTTGGTTTTGTTGCACTGGATCATTCTCCTGCGGCCTGTCGATGTAACTACATAGAGTTTTTCAATAATCTCCGTTTATTATTTTGGGCGACCGTGGAGCAAATTATCGAACTGTTTCGGCGCATGCTAACGAATAGGCACGTAAAGCAACTTCATAGAACCACCACGCAACTCAATAGAACCACCACGCAACTGAAATGACACAGTGCTTGATTCCGCCACAGTATGTCTCGAAATCGAGTTATTAAATAATCGTTATATGCATGCGTGCATGCAGGGATTCTCCGGAACATCCCGCAGAGGGCATTGACGCGTCTGTGGCCACCCACCGCCACCAGCTCGAGGTCGTGAACGTGGCTTACCAGCTCACTCTGAAGCGCACCGTTGATGCTTTCCGTGGATTCGAGTGGCGCGACGCTGACGAGAGGGTTCTGCAGGAGGCGGTGGCTACCGGTGGCGCCATCTGGCGAGGCCACATGTAGACACATGATAGTTTTCTAGAGAACTAGACGTCCATGTATAGGTATCCCTGCCGGAAGCTTCCGATATCGCCAGGAGTGTTGCTATGATTCGATACTGCTGTGCGACGTCAGATGTTGCAACGACGGATGTGTTCATGTACTGAATATTTCGTTTTCTGTTACAAAGCTAGTTTTTTGCAAAGATAGTTGCAGTGTACACATATGGTGTCTCTGGCGCGTCTTTTTAGGTGTACATTGATTTGTAGCGCACGGCTTGGACATCCTTTACACCCGGTTGCCTTCGTGTGGTGGTTCAACACCAAATTTGGTTAGTGGGAGGTGATGTGTGGTTGCTAGCAGTGTTGCACAAAAATCTGCATAATAGCCCAGGGTGGATAGGACTGATAGCCCATCGCCCCCCTCCTAGTCATGCATTGTACTTCATGACCGAGTCCTTGTCGATGTAACTACTGATAGTCTAGGGTGGATAGGACTGAGTGCCCAGGGTGGGGTGGACTATACAGGGTGGATTCGACTGAGTCGGGGGAACCCGGGGGGGCTTCGAAAATTTCGAAAGCTTGTCCCAGACTTCGACTAAATTTCGAATGGAAATGCTGTTATAAGGGGGCCCATGGAACGTCATTGAAATTTCAAAGCTGGTTTGCAATATTTCCCGCACTTTCCGGCGGATTGTAAACTTCTGGTTGCTAGTTCTGGTCGTTTTGCTGTTCCTTGGTTTCGAATGCACTGCGTCGGTGCACTTAGTGCTTGTGCTACTCGCCACTATCGATGTAATCTCACTCTTTTTTACACAAACACTGCGCCCTCTCTTCGAAGTTCCATTCCTTTCAGCGCTGGTTTGACTTATTTTCTGGCCAGTTTTGGCGCAAGGTCCGGTATATGTCACATAATATGTGCATACAATGGCAGTGGCCGGCAAGGCCGTCCTGCTGGGCCTGCCACCAGTTCCCACTGCTCATCCTACAGGTTCCTGCAGGTACTGACCCCCCCCCCCCCCCCACCCCTGGGTCTTCCATTGTCTCGGCCTCCCCCGCCCACCTCCTGGGGCCACGGCCCGCAACCCCCTCCATCATCCATCCTCCGACGCTCCTGGCGAGCGCTCCTAGCTGTATAGAGCTGTAACCAAGTGTTCTCGATCATACTCAGAAATAACAACCAGCTTAGGATGCTGGTTTCTTGTGCATCTTTCGTGCATGTGAGCCGCACCCTTGTCGACGTAAACATACCACACTATATACCAGTCGGGCTTCGTGCCGCTCCGGGCTGCATAAGACTTTGTGTTAATTGTTATGGCCGCTCGCAGCCACGGCAGACATCGATATGTGCAAGGGGTACTTGTTTACACTAATGCGCCTCACAGGGACTGCGGTGCATGCCCCCGCCGAACCCGAAAAGCTACCAAAAACGACCCAGAACCACCAAAGATCCTCAGCTTGCCATACCCATTATACCTTTAACAGTACACAGTCACACTCCTATCCATGCAACTTTCACAATTCACAGCTTCCAGCCCAATAAAGTATCATTGCCTGCGTCACCTACACCACTATTGGTGTGAGCACAGCACATCAACACATCTTGCGGCCCTGTCAATGTTTGAACACACATCAACAAATCAAGCGGGTCGCCAACAGAAAAAGAAGACAAGAGGAAGAATAGATCGAAAATCCTCTTCCCAAAACTTCCGGAAATGTCCCAAACAAGAAGACACGAGGAAGAACGGAAGGTTCCAGTACCACAGAAGACGGCTGCTGATAACAAAAGCAAAATGAAATACGCGATCACGCTGACGACATAATCACGCTACCAAATCATGAGCGGCATGCACGCCGCTCCCTTGTGTCGATGAGATTCGAACACAATACACGCTACCAAGCAGGTACCATACACGATCAAGCATGCATGCACTTGGGGAGTACCGCCCCGTGCTGCACCGCACCACAATGGATGCATGTTAAACATGCACACGCACGGCTCCACTGCGTGGAGCACCAGCGTGATAAACCAGAATACAAAAGTGCGAGCCTCAGCAGTGGATCAATCAAACACAGTGCCTCCAAAAGTAGCATACTCACCCGCAACACCTTCTATGCATGCATGCACGCATGCATGCATGCATGCTCACAACACCTGAAGGCATCACTACATCAGCTCGAAGCTTCGACAGAGATCGACGGCGGATCAAAGGTTCTGTGACCTTCATAGCTGTGAAGTTGCTGTGATACAGATCTGTACACAGAATACAGATGGAGCAGCCCTGCATCAGATTTAGGTGCCACATGAAATTAAATAGAAGGAGCTACCAGACATTCCCTACATGATGTTGAGACATGATGTAGAGCATGTAGGGCAACCTACATCATGTAGGTTTCTGAGGACGGTTGTACAACTCGGCCTCTGAACACAACTGAGTATGCATGCTGTAGGTGGAGCTGTAGCCTGGACAACCTCAGCAGCATGACGGACTGAGAACTGCCAGACCTCATGCATATGTGCCACAAGACATGACATAATATGCAAGGAGCTGCTAGATTATATAACAGCTAGGTTCAACAAGACATCTTGTGTCTAGGAACCAGAAAAAACTCGAACGATGAGCTTTTTTGAGCTCTTCAGCTCTTGATCATTCTGCAGCGCTCAGCGAGGAATGCCTCGCTTTACTACCTTGACAGGAAGCTGGAGAAGACAGCGAGATGTTCCAGATTGCGGGATTTTCTAGGAACGATCACCGCCCCTCAGGAGAGACTCCACGATGTCCGAGAAATTCAAACCACGAGTTCTTTCTTCTGCTTCACGACATGTAAACCCTAAAAACTGCCGAGACCGACTGCGGGATTCTCTAGCAAGAACCAGCACAGCAGCGGACGGATGTGTCATTCTCACAGGCCATAGGACGATGACCGAAGCAATGCATTGTTGCAATGCAATAGTGTGAGCATGCATGTACTGTCACATGCATGAGCTGCATGCAGACGTACTGCGCTCGCTGCTACCAGCCCACCATGCTCCTGTATTGGACAATACATGTAGCACAAGCGATGCTCGAACACCGAGCATGCATGCATGCATGAATACATGCATGTGCGCATGTTTTGGAGCAAACACGGCACAAGAAAATGGGTACCTTTCAAACCATTGATCATGCAGGTCAACTTCAACCTATAAAAGGTGGAGCAACGCTGACACAAGCGCAGCAGGTTGCTCTTCATGTACTGCATGGCCGGACTCCGCCACTTCCAGGACACGGTATCGGAGCCCCTGTGGCCACATCTTCACTCCCGGCAAGCTTGCACAAGCTTGCTGCTCCGTGGTCACAAGCTCTGCATCGGTGGAAGCTTCCTCATCCTCCACCATTCTCTTAGCAACTTTGATAAACTTCGAGTCCAGCTCTCCAACAACAAAGGAGACAGGACACCCCAAGCCACTTTGTAGCACCTGTGGCCACAGATTCTGACTTCCGGAAGAGCAATGCATCAGAGAGTCTGCGAGCTTTCCGGGGTCGCCGTCGCGCACCCTCCTAGCCACAATCGCTCTGAACCGCGGATGTTTCCTCAGAGATTCCCACAGTGGCTTTGAATACCATGACACCATGAAGTCTGCTAGAGCCTGACTCTTCTTATGAGCAGTCAATACATCCGCATCATGCATTCCCAGCACGTCTGCACTGTCCAGACCTCCCTTGCGGGCCTTCACAAAACCTTCCCCTGCGATCTTGCCAGACAACCCTAACCCTGCCTTGCCTCGCAGCGAGCTTGCGAGGTGAGTATCACTGGTGCGCCGAGCTAGGGCTTGAGAAACCCCCTTGATACCGGGGCTCGCAGAAACCCCAATCACATGCCCAAGCTTGACACCCTGAGATTCGCACTGTGAAGAAGCTTTAAGAGCAATTCGGCCCCCGAGACTGTACCCAACCATGCATACGTTGCATGCACTTGAGGCCACAGAGCGCGCGCGCAGCGCCTTGGCCACATTCAGCGCGATGTGGCCGTAGTCAGACAGGGAAAGATCTTTTTGGCTGTCAGACTGCAACCATTGTGACTGCCCATGCCCAGGCAAATCCATCGCATAGCACTCGTAGCTACAAGCCGCCATGCCATGCATTACAGGAAGCCAGTCATCTGCGGCGCCCAGGAAGCCATGCATGAACAGCAAGACACCCTTTGTCGCCGCGCTAGTGTCTGCGCCGCTTGCAGATGCATGCGTGCCATGCACTGCGTCGACTTGCAGGATACGAACGCAAGCTTGAGATCCACCGGGAACTTCAGTCTCCAACTCCCAGCTGCTCACGGTAGACTGGACAAGGGGTACTTTGGAAGTTGGAGGGCTATGTGGGGGTGGAACATGCATGCGGCTGATGCGTTGGTTGACCGCATGCATGTCAGCAACACGCATGCTCACGTCACTACACTCTTGTACCACCGGTAGCCACGATGGAGATACTTCATCATCACTTGACGATGGCTCAAACCATGACAATGTGCCCAGGCCATGCGCGGTGGCTACAGGGGATCCTGGTGCCTCCGCCGCGTCAACTGTCACCTTATGTAATGCATCTGCAGCCGCAGCAACGCTCCCGAGGACCGAGAGCCCCACCGGACCCTCGAATGTCGAACTGATGACACACTTCACACCGTGAACTGCGCCCCACCTCAGTAGCGCGCAAGTATGCTCCAGAGACCCGAGCAAGCTTGGCTTGATCACGATCGCAGAGACAGAACCCTGTGGAATGCATCCGATTCGATCTTGCATGTCCGCAGCAAGTTTGCAGCCGGTGTCGTGGCCAGAGGGGGACACAGACGCAAGAGGCAAGAATGCGCCGTCATCCAAACTCTCATCCACAGCGACCTTGAGACCAGTTTCAGAAACAAAAGCTTCTATTTCATGGGGGTCTTTCACTGGCTCCTCAATGTACTCAATGGGGTGGCACTCTGACTCAGTGAGCCGGGTAGCAAAACGCAGCGCCTGCGCGAGTGTCCACAAGCGGTTCGCGTCAGCGCGGATGCTCATGCGTGCTCCTGTGGCCACTGAAATTGCACGGACGAGGTCGGCGTCGGTTTCGGGTTCCGGGTTCCTTCCCACCTGCACCCGAAACGTAGCTTTTAGTGTCCGAACCATGCAACGCTTGTGTCTTTGGAACAAATGGTTCGTTTCTCCGAAGCTCCGGAGACCATGCAAACTCCGGTGTATGACCTAGCGGGAACCTAGCACCTCTATACAAACTGGAAAGGAGTAAATAGGGCATTATGGCAAATAGCCAAAGGAACTAACATAAAAGAGACACCACTTCACGCGAAGGGCTCAACACTGAATGAGGGACATAGTACACAGCTCATATTACACTACTCATCGTACACTATAGGGACATAGCACAGTACACATATCCCACTACTCTGAGCTGATAGTGTCACAAAGTGTAAAATTACAGGCATAACTCCATAGAATGGCTCATGTACCAGCAAATCATCGCATGCCAACTTAGCTCGACCTCGCACTGAGCTGATAGCTCACTGCTCTGAACTCCACACCGAAACAGAGGAACATGTACGTGGCAGCACACAGAGAACTCGTAACACAACCTTCGAACAACGTACTTTCAGGCCATTTGGGGTGTTACCCGATACTGTGGTTCCAATTGTGGTTCAAATTGTGGTTCTTTTGCACACGCACATTAACACAGCTGCATGTTCCCAGCTACGCTTGCAGGTAAAAGGACATTACGCATTGTTCTGTGCGATGGTTAGAAAAAGGGAAGCCCACCTTGACCTTAATGCATGAGAACCCCTCCTCAAACAAAGCCTGCGCCTCCTTAGCCACTTCCTCCTCACTCCTGCCTGTGAGATCCATCAGCGCATTCACAGCCACAGCCCCCTGCACCATGCATGGCGCCGCCTCCGCCACCCGGCGAGAATCTGCCAGCGCGCCATGGAACAGATGATCTGCGAGGGATTTCGCGCCGCAAGCGTTTGCCATAGCGGCTACAAGCGCACTCTCCACTGCAATACGCACTGAAGGCAGCAACGAGGCACTTGAAACCCCCAAGACATTTTCCCACCACGCTTCCATCTGCCCATGCATTAGGCTGATGTTTTCGGGAATTACAGAACCCTTTAATAGCTGTGACAGGGTTGCAAGCTGCGCCTCTGCCTCTTGCTGTGACTCAGCATGAAGCCCTGGCAGCGGAGAAGCTTCTCCGGAACCTTCCATCACTGCCCCTGAAGCCACACGGACGCGCAGAAGCACTGTGCAGCCGTTTCGGTGGCTACAGGTGCTCCCTGTTGTCACAGGCCGCTGCATCGGGAGACTGAACTGTCGCACTGTCATGCATTCAATACATGCATTGCCAGACTTGCTGCCCGCATGGTTACCTAACAGTGCAGGGTTTGCGCTGTCTGGAACGTTGCGCATGGCATCAGAGAAGGAACCTTCCAGCAAGCGAATGTTCCAGTTCAGAACCTTCCAGGCTGCGGCAGTGCACTGAACTTGAAGTTTGCGGTGAACGGAAACGTTGTCGTGGCGCGTCGTGGTTACCTCAACAATGGAAGAAGAGTTGAGAGCCCATGCATTGCGCAGAGCAGGAAGCAGGTCATCTGTTGAGGACACCTGAGTGTGAGGGATGTGGTGAGCTCGACAAATCCCCTTCAGGTCAACATTTGGGGGAGTCGCCCACATCTCTGTGAACTCATCTGCAGCGCACACCAGATTTCACACCGTGAAATTCGCACGCCATGCGTCAATACTTGCATCCAGTACCAGGCACGCAGCAACTGATGCTAGCATATACAAACCAGAAAGGTAGTGAATAGGCATGATCCCATATAGACAAAAGCAGCAAACACAAACACAACATAACCATCACTTTAATCGAATGGCACAGCAGCACTGATGCTAGAATACCACACCGTTGCATCTGCTATTCAGAGTACAAACGGCTTACTTTGCTACTTGCTTCGGCTACTTGGGTTCATACATATGAACTACTTTGTGTACGTTTGTAAAAGTCGTACTATGGCTGCTCAAGGTGCCATTTCTAGAGCCTAGACAAAGATATTGGGCAGGGAAGCCTGGGGATCGGCGACGGGTTTCTTAGGGTTACTTCGAGGCATGCGATGATTTGCTGGTACATGAGCCATTCTATGGAGTTATGCCTGCAACTTTACACATTACTTCACGAGAGCAGGGCTGGGGAAGCAAGAGGAATGTTCTGACACGTACCTTCCGGAACGCTTGAGGAGATGGGCAGAAAGCTGAAGATTCCCCCCCCACTGTTGTTAACCAACACTACAGTAACCGGGGCTTCTGGGGGCTGCGTCCTCAGCAACATGAGCCCGTTGCTGTCATGCATGAACGACACATCACCGATCAGAAGAGTCGTGGGTTTATGTAACCCTGTAGCAAACCCTGCTGCAGACGAGATCACGCCGTCGATTCCTGATGCGCCGCGGTTTGCGGCTACAGGGACGTCGCTTAGTGCACCATGCGCTCGCACAGGTGGACGATTGCTGGCGTCGATTGTGGCTGAGGTGGCGCCCACATGCTGAGGAGTGGAGAACATGTCCAGGTCTCTGATTGGCATGGAGTTTCCTGCAAATAGGCTGTGGCCAAGGGGCAAATGAGTGGCTACAGTGTACGCCACCATCGGCTCTGAAAGGCTCACTTGTGCGCAAGTTTCTGGTGACGTGTCCACGGGGGTGCTCGCAGCAGCAAACACGCGGTGGAGAGTATACGAGATGGAACTGTCAATGCATGCCATGCGCTCGGAGAACTGAGTGACGTATGCGTTGGGCTGGTTTGTACTCGGCAGCAATGCATGCAACTCATGCATGGTACATTGCAGGAAGCTTGATACGACGTGCCGTTCGTCGTCACGGTTGGTGCTTGGCGACACGAGCATCCAGTGCATGCCGTCCATGCGTGCGCGATCAGCAAAGAACTGCATGACGCGCTTCGAAACAACATGGCCACCACACTGCAGAACAAAGTCAGGTGCAATGTGTTCCTTCAGGTCCTCATCAGTCAGCATGGTGTCCATGTGGTGAATCACAGTGGCTTGGTGACCTCCCTCAGCACTTCCGGAATGTTCCCGGACAGAAGCTTCTGGACCAGCCCCCAGACGAAGCCCGGAAAGCACATCAGCCACTATTGGCCAGCCAAGGAATCTTCCGAGCTGGCACACAGCGCTGCGTACCTCTGGACACCGGATCTCGCCGGCCAGAATCACGCCGCGCCGAGATTTTAGAAGCTTCTGGAGGATGTTTACGGTTCCGCTGGGATACACGCTAGGCATGCTGAGCAAGGCTTTGTGGCTTAGGGGGCCATCAACGACCACCGGGGCTGTGTCCACGCGTGGGAGGGGGGCTGGAGACCCACCCCAGGTACTTGGGGGCACTGGGGGGGTTGCCAGGTCAGCTCCTGGGGCGGTGGAGGAGGGGCTCGAGGTGGGGGTGGTGGTGGTGGTTGCACTATAGAGTCCAGCAGGCTGTGCAGTGCTGGGCGCGCTGGGTAGCGGCATCAACGGCATGTGAGAACGCATCTGCGGCATGCATATTTGAGACGTGTAAGGTGACGTGCTGTTGTCCCAGGTAGCCACCGACGCGGTATCCACGCTGTGCATGCGTTTCACGCTGTCTTCTGTGGCTACAGGTGCAAGAGGCTCGCAGAACTGGCAGTTGATGTGGACAGGGCCTGGGGATGTGGCTTGCAAGGCGTGGCGCACTGCTGCGTTGACTTGCGTTAATGTAGCGGCTGGTTGGTAGCTTCCGGATGCTTCTGGGGGCGGAAGATTGCATGCATAGCGCACGAAGCTGCCGAAAATCTTCACCTGGTCGATGGTTTGGTTGGCGCCACACTGTTGAAGTTCCGAGGGTCGGTCTGCTGTGAGTACGAGTAGCGGCACGTGGCTACTGGCGGCCTCGACCACGGCTGGTAGCAGGTTTGCGACTGCGGTGCCGCTGGTGGTCACAATGGCTACAGGGGACAGCGTGGCTGTGGCGGCTCCGACCGCCCAGAACGCGAGCGACCGTTCGTCGAGCATCACTGTGGGGTATGCATGGGGGTGTGCATATATCGCATGCATGAGCGGGGATGAGCGGGAGCCGGGAGCAACTGCAAATCGAGAGACTCCTGATCGTACAAGCTCGTCAACGATCATGCCTGCATGCATGGCCGGAAGGTTCGGGAAGGTTCCGAGCCGAGGAGGTCGCTTCAGACCCCGTAGGTACTGAGCAGCCTTCAAATCAAGCTCATTCCACTCATCTTCTGCACTGGACCCTGGCACAACACCAACTCCCGAGTACAACGAAACTTGGAACATGTCCCCAGAACTGCTCGCGGACTCGTTTTCTTCCGGCTTCACAGGCGAAATCAGAGCGCTACGAATTCCCACCACGAACTCCGCTGAGTTGGCACTTACGTAACCCAACGGCCCGGCGTAAAACCCGCGATCGAACACCTCGTTGTCGCGAATGTAATCGTAGGCTGGCGCCTGCGGGCAGCCGCAGACAGCCGGAGTAGGGTGGAGGGCCGCGAGCAAATCAGCGTCGTTTTGGCCGCCTCGAATTGCGCCAGAAAGGCGGCCGTAAAGGTGCTGCACGGAGCGAAGCTTCAGAAGGGATTTTGAGATGTCGACGGACACTGAGGTGCAAACTGTGCTGAGCGCTGACTCGATCCATTCCCTCACGATCACAAACTCATTGTGTTCTTTGGCGCCGGACATCAGCTCCATGCCCAGGTCGAAGTCTTCGCGCACGTTGCTGAAGCAGCCTCGGCGCCGCGTGCCTGCATGCATCATCATGACTCGATGCACACATACGCAAAATGTTTTGATAAAATCTTGTACGCATATCCTTGGGCTATTTGCCGAAAGGTCTATAGCCATCTGGGGTCTACACCTATCTGGCCCAACGAAGACTCTTATTATTTTGGCCCAACGAAGAATTTCTGGCCCAGCGAAGAAGTAAGTAGGCCCAGGGGCCAAAACAAACAACTTCAGTAAGGTGCCCGGGAACCACCACATACCCAAAGAAGGCTTAAGCCTCAGCACCCCCTGAAGTGACGGTACAAGGACATGCACCCCCGGCCTGGGCCCTGGGCTGGGAGGGGGGCACCCGTTGGCCACACTGAATCATCATACTTGGAAGCAATCAAGGTGAATAGAGGGTGGCTAAGGGGTGTGCCGCACCTGCCACCGCCTCTGTGGACACTCGCGCGCCCTCTCTCAGAAACAACCGCTCCGGTGTCGCCGACACGAATGCGGAACCTTCTGGAAGGATCATGGCGAACTGGTAGCTCGCGGCATCGCGCTGCTGCAGCAGCTTCACAATGGCTAGAGGTGGCAACTTGCCACGGACACTTAACTTCATGCATCGGGCGAGGACAACCTTTTGCAGAGTATCAGGGTCGAGGTCAGATGTTTTGCTATGTTTTTGGGTTGAGTTTCTTGCCGTTGCGAGGAGGCTGTCAAGATCGGATGCCCCGCCTGGGCCATCTAGAAAATCCTGCATTACATAACTGACGTGTGAGTTCCTGACTGTGCAGCATCAGATGCTGATTCTGGGATGAACAAACATCAAAGTCGGGGGTGCAGCATCAGATGCTGATTCTGGGACGAACAAACATCAAAGTCGGGGGTGCTGGGAAACTTGACAAATTTCTCACAAACTGATGACCAGATCGAATAATGGGGTCGAAAGAGAAAGGTTGTGCCAGATGGTGTTCTGCAGAGGGGTGTGAAAGAGGGGGTATATGTGGAACCTAGAACCACAGTATCGTCGGAGGTCAAGTTCAAATTTCAAATTCAAATGTCAAGTACACCACACGTTGGCATGCCATGCATAATAGTATCAGCTATAACAACATCCTCACTTGATGTTCAGGGGTGGGGGCACTGTTTGCTCGTTTCTACAGCATGGCAGGCCCAGGGCTGCATTCATGCATGTGTGCATGCGTGCATGCATGCATCTCAGCTGCGCAAGTTCCCAAGAACGCACCCGAATCGCATCTTCCGAAAGCTTTCATGCATGTGTGCATGCGTGCATGCATGCATCTCAGCTGCGCAAGTTCCCAAGAACGCACCCGAATCGCATCTTC
>JAUMHD010005106.1:41976-79404 GCA_032359135.1 Ulvella scutata
CGAAAGCTTACTCTCCTGACCTGAGCCGCCCTCCTTGTCTCCATCGCTATCCAAAGTGTGCAGAAGCTTCTCCACCGACTCTGTCCATGCTTCTATGTTTGGAACCTTCTCAGAAGCTTCTATGTCTACAAGGGGTCGCAGTGTTCCGTCGGTGGCTTCAGGAGTCCTAGATGTCCCGATCAGTCCCAAGGGAATTGCAGAAGCTTCCAGAAGGTTCGCAGGACCGTGGCCAGAGGTGCTGTCAGCGTCCCAAACGAGATTTGCAACGAGAGTGTGCCTGGTGGCCCCCTCAACCTGCACCACACATACACGCTGCTTAGTAAGTTTGTTTAAACATGCACCGTGCTTAGCAACTGTGTAAAGCAACGTGTAAAGCAAAGTGTAAATCATGTTCCAACAAAGAAAAGTATACTGCAAAGTGTACTGCAAAGTGCAAGGCAAAGCGCTGAAGCAAAGTGCAAAGCAACGTGCAAGGCAAAGCGCACCAACTCGAGGGCAGGTTAAGCAACGTGTAAAGCAACGTGTAAATCATGTTACAAAGCAAAGTGTAAAGCAAAGTGTACTGCACAGCAAAGTGTAAGGAAAGCGCACTAACTCGAGGGCAGGAAGCACCATGCAGAAGCTTCCAAAGGGTTCCCATTCGGGAGACACGGCACCTCGACTGTCGAACCGTGCACCTCCCAGAACTTTCATGGTGCTTCCAGATGCATGCATGAAGCGTTGCATGCCGTCGATGGTTGGTGTTGTCAGCTCCTCGCCCGGTGCTCCTTTCCACAGCCATGCTGCCCCCATACCTGCACTCCAGATCTCTCTTTGATAGACTGCAACGCGATTGCATGGCAAGTGCTTTGTACTCGAAACTGCAACGCGATGCACGGTAAACGATCTTTATTCATGACTGCCACCCGGTGCACGGCAAGTGCTTTGCAATTGTGAGACTCGTAGACCTTCCTTTCTCCGATGCATGCGCAGCGATACACAGAAGCATTGGAACTAGAACTCTGGGCTCGTTCAGATTTCCTATGCCTATATTCCCATTCAGTACCTTTGTAGTTTTTTGGAGAGAGAACCGGAACTCAAGGCTCATGTTTGCGTGTATACGTGTTTGTGTGTTACAAAGTAGAAACCACAAGGTAATGATAGGTGTCTGCGTGTCTGTGTGTCTGTGTGTTTGTGTTGGGCGGGTTAGGGGGGCAGAGCCCCAACAGCCGCGATCCCATGGCGAGGCATGAAAAAGTGTGCAAAGTTACAGGTATAACTCCATAGAATGGCTCATGTACCCGCAGGGGTATGAAAGGACTGCCCACCACGGCTTCTATTTCACATCGAAGGTAAACACCGACCTCTGTGTAACAAAAAAACAGGCAGGCGGCAGCGAATATTGTACCACGACACACCAACAGTACACGCATAGTACACCAGCCACGGAACAAGACATCATTTGCGTTCATGCCTTTTCACTATCTTTCTGGCTTGTAAAAAGGTTAGGTTTACAACAGCAACGGAACAAGCCATCATAATCCAGATCCATCCCAGGACCCACAAGGGCCACAAGGGGCAAACTGAGATCAAAACTGCAATCGATTTCCTGAGGCAAACGATAGGGCATCTTCTTATATGATCACCACATGGGTGCTGGCTGCATTTCAAAAATTCCGACTGCTGACACATCATTACTATCACAGTTTGGCTAAGACTGCTGGGAAAGACTTTCGTGGCGGTGCTGTTGTGCACTTCGAGTGAAGTACTGGGTAGTGTGTTAGTTTGTAGGCTATTTGGGTTCATGCCTATGCACTACCTTTCCGGTTTGTAACAGATCTGCCTATCCACTGGCATTCCGGTTTGTATAGAACTCACACTATCGCACGCGGACGTATTCGTGGATAGAGTGATGCCATTTCAGGAAGACGGTTACCGAACAGAGGACAGGGAACGAGTAATAAGATGAGCATTGCTCACGAGCAGAAGACAGTGCTTTACAACCCAAGAAACGAGAACATATGGTGTGCAATGCAGCTACATTTAAAATTTGAGGCATTCAGATAGAGCTCGACATTTTTGAGAGCTCAGATTGCTTTTCCCCTGCCTGCTTACCTTTTCAGCTTCATCTAACATGACTGTTCCTTCGCCATGATCCGAAGCAAACTGGGCGGCAATCGTTTCTCGCTTGGGAGCGACATGAAAAAAACTACTTACGACTCAAATCACACTTTTTACCTACGCATATCACCAGCTGCAAAATTGCGTACCTGCTACAGTGGGCGAGCATACAGAGTCCGCAGCGGGCTGGGGCGAGTGACGAGGAGAAAAGTATACTTGCAGGCACTTCTGAGCAGTGGCTTCCAGTGCGTCTGCCCCGGAGTTCTCGTCCGCCGAAGAGGTCCCAGGAGAGTGAGCGAGCAGCCACTCCAGGGACGTGAACTTGGCGGGGAACTCAACTTCGAGGCGTATGCTACCAGAGGAGGCCGCAGAAGCGCATGCATTGCTTTGCAGCTCTTGGATCGAAGCAGCTAGCGTGTACAGAGCACCATGCCACGAGGACTGCACACAGCATCGGACCCGTGAGCCTCTGTTGCCTGTTCAGCGGCCATTTTATCCGCAAAGGAAGAATGTTGCACAAGAGCATATACGCGCGCTTTAGTTGTAAAAGTCGACGCCGTGATGTCCAATGTATTCGAACTGGTACGTGTGAGCACATGCATGCCAAGTACGTTTTAAAGTTCAAGTGCTTGTAAGTTCGATTTGCATGGTTGACTTGCTGGGGGACAACCAAACGGCTGAGGACTGGGCAAAGCACGACACATTGAGGAGCTGAAGTGGCGAGGAGACGAGAAAGGGCGTGGTTTAGAGCTGCTGACAATCGATCATGTCAAAGACTGCAGCGCACGGATGTGATGGCATCTGAGCTCTGCAATATGGACACCAGAACATTACGCAGGTGTGTGGTTTCGAATGTGCCTACGAAGGCAAGTTCAGTAGCTTAACAGGCGCGGAAATTCGGCCAACAGCTCACATGCCTCCAAACGTCCGGAACGTACGCAAAGCCCGAAACAGGTCAAGCAAGCGGACCAAGCACAAAGATGTTACTGTTGTCTACTGTCTGAATCAAGTAGCGTTCGTTCTGTGGAGGCAGACCGACGAGACAAGAGCAGCAGCAACACACGTGGAAAATCGCAAAGAGCGCCTGCAACACGACACCAAATGCGCCATAATAAACTCCAACACCAATGAAATAGTTGCGTGCAACGTACCTGAGCAGGAAGGTCGCGGTGGAAGCCGTATGCAACACCGATAGAATCTGATTTGGGTTGAGTTGAAGTAGCATCAACCACATTCGCGGGCACAACAGAAGCAGAGCCTTCCACATCTCCAATAACAAAAGAACCGGAAGAAATATCGGTGACAAGCGAGCCATTATCGCCGCGGGCCGTGCTGTTGGCGTGCACGTCGTTGGCCACAGCTGTGACAACAGGATGGAGGTCCACATCAGGCTCTGAGGCTTCTCCGATGCAACTCCTCTGCACATTTCTAGAGAGTACAGACTGATTGGCAGCGCGATGCTTTGTATCTAGTCGCTGTGTACGGAGGCGAGCGGCGAACAAGCGTTGCTGCTGTGTACTTGCCGCAATTCTCATCTTGACAAGCTGCTACTCCGAGCTGTTTCCACTCTGATACATGCCACCGCCGCTAGCGGCTTGAACCTTCTAGTGTTAAACAGCGAGGATGCGGGTGATGCGGATATATATCCTCGACCAGCGTAGTGGTTGGGACGCGGACTGAAAGCTGCAACCAGTCAAGAACACCAACCTGGATCAATACCGCTTGGCAAGAGGACTGGGTTATATACATGCCCAAAGCATCTGTGTCTGCATGGGCTATGCAGTTGCCAACCTACAACGTTTGAAAACCATGCAACACGTTCCTCTTTGACATGGTGTGTGATTGGTAATTATGGTTCTCTTCAAACTTTATGTGAACCCTGTCACGTCGCACATGCATTTGCTCAGCAAGACTTTCCACCTTGACGCAGCGCTACGGTGATGCTTAGCTTGGTGCAGCGTAACACCGTTGGCTGAAGGGTTTCATGCGATTGATAAAACCTGTTCACAGCTGAGGTGGCACCGAATACCACATCCAGCGCGCCTGTGCGCGCGCACATGTCTACGCATCTAGGAGCATACATGTGCATATGCCATGTTCCGACTCTTGGTGGCTTTCTGGATGCCATGTGAGTTGATCGAAGAGATCAAGTCAACAAGCTGAATAGTGCCATGCACCGTCTCCAATCCGATCAAAAAACTCCGATAACATGTTCGATTAGCATATTACTGTCCGTTATCGCTATTTAACGGCAATGAGGCATCCCAGATGCACTTTGTTCGCACTCACGTGAGGAACTATAGTTATAGATGCGCAGATGGTTCCGTCCAGCTGGATCCAGATTTCATGTGGGATGGTGTATACTGCAAACGTTGTTCCTTAGCCATTTCATGTGTAGAAACCAATCGACGATAGGAGATCTAGAGGCACAAAACTCGACGACCTGGTACTCAGCTGGTACTGAGGCAGTAGTAGTACTGTACCAGGCACGTGAATCCCCAGTGCACGTGCGATTTGCATCCCATTGCATCGTATCCATCGACTACTACATACCTAGACATCGTCCATGGAGTAATCGCTGCACACTGCAGCGGGCAAGCGTGCTCATATTGAAGGGGCCGCGCGCGTCGCCACAAATTTACGGTTTCGTCTGCATGGCTAGCAGCTGATATATCTATAGATGATGGCTTGCAAACGTGCTTCGACCAAATATTCGGAGCGTCCATAATTCAATGACAAGTTTTCTGTTCTGCGCATGAAGGCCGCTGCACATGTTTCCCCAGGGCTTCATATACCACACTTCTCAGACCCTCGAGCTGTTTTACTTCTTCAATGGTACAGTTGTTGCGAATCCAATCGGACGCATGCCAGGTACTTGCGTGTATCCATCGGCTATGCATAATCGACCACTCCATCGATCGTGATCGATCTGCGTCTGATTGGATTCGCAGCCACGCATCGGATAAATACGCACCGAGGACATATTTGCAGGAGCATGACACTGTGCGCTGGTGTGGGCATTGTGATTCACCACCAGTGTGTCGTACTGGTAGTAATCTAGAAACTTTAATAATTCGGTCCACAGGACGGTGTGCTGTCACGTGACAGTTGCCGGCTCTTCTGGACGGGAAGCTGCATTGCAGCATAAAAGAAGCACGCAAATAGCTCTGGGGACCTGGCCAGGTCCTAGCCAGGCCTTGCTAAAAGTGCCGTTCGATTGATGTGGTTGGAACGAGTCGGTTGCGTTTGGCTGTTTGAGTTCATGCCTACTCACACACACATGAGGCTGAACTATCACTGATACTATAGCTAGCAACATTTCCACACGGCTCATTATGAGCTTCGGCCTCGTCGCATTCTTGAGGTTGTACTGTCTTTCCGGAGTGTAAGAATATATATACGTCTATATGTCGTGTGCCATGGTGCGTGGACGGAAATGCGCATTGATCAATGCACCACCTTGGGCTGTTAAATATTGCACATAGCGCTATGCGCAAAGAATCAATACGTCGCGAACACAAGCACACACACCCAGTTTTCTCGCTTTGTATTGCTTCTGCATTCGTTTTGCAAACATTTTGCACTGGAACAACACCAGGTCAGTGCCTACACGATGACTATCTGTAGCCGCATGGAGCCACTTGTAGCCATGCTTGAGGTTCAAGGCATGCATGAGGCTTGTGAGTTCTTGACCTGCACAGTCTTTTCTATGATATTTTGCGCACAGGACGAAAGCTGGTCACTGTGTGGCCCAGGGTTGTATGGCATAGTCCGACACCTCCTCCCCTCTTATTAGTTTCTTCTTCTTCTTCTTCTTCTTCTTCTTCTTCTTCTTCGGGGGTGCTGAGGCCGAAGCCCTTCTTGGGTATGGCATGGTTCCCGGTTATTTTTCTTTCTTTTCTCCGTCTGCTGTCCGGTTGATGTAATCACGCATTGAATAGGCATGAATCCAAATAGCCAGCAACTGCTAACACAAAAAATCCACCACTGCACGCGAACTGCATAACATCAACATCACGAAAGCATTTCCCAGCACTAAGGAAGAACACTACCGATGAGGCCAATGAGTGCGGTGATAACAAAACACACCCCAGCATGAGGGTCCACACTTCAAGGCTGCAGATGTGGAGACAGATCATGCCCCCAAGAAGCGCAGTCGATGCAGACGGAGACAAGTGATTACATCGACCAAGGGCGCCGGAACTCAACATAGCAATATGAACCAAATGGAGACCGAGCCACCGAAAAGAAACATACTAATCGGGAACCACGCCATAGCCAAGAAGGGCCCAAGTCGACAGAATTCACATTTTGGAGAACATACATTTCACCTGGACCGCATGTAGTGTACTCATGACGATTCACCTGAGGGGAGCATGCAGTGTGGGGTAGGGGGGTAGGGGCGTAGCAGGGGTATCGTTATTGACAACTTGTCAGCCAGTGTCAGCCAAACTAATTATCTTCTATCCCGGCCACCCCGGGGAAAGAAAAGCTCATGAATTGTTGCATGTAATAACCCGATAAAGATTACCTTGAATCATTTGGCTGAGATAAGTAGTCTTTGCTCATTGATTGTTGATTTTGGCTATTTGGGTTCATGCCTATTTACTACCTTTGCGGTTTGTAAAGTCTTTGCTCATTCCTTAACTATACCGCTGGGGCGTAGCGGGTAAGCGTAAGGCAAGAGTGCGAGCAGGGGGGGGGGTGTGTTGTGCCATTCGGGTGAAGTGGTGGATGTTTTGTGTCAGTTGCTTTTGGCTATTTGGGTTCATGCCTACTTACTACCTTTCCGGTTTGTAAGGCAGCTACGGCGACAGGGGGGGGTGTGCTAATAGGTTCTGTGCTAATACCAAAAGCGCCCGATCGGGTATGATCGTATTTTACCACTACGAGCGATGATGTCACTGGAAAAGCGGATTCCCCTGCAATCGTAACAGTGTGAGTATGCAGCAAAGTCCCTGACAGGGGGTAGGGGGGCCATCAGGCGGCAACAGGACAAAATAATTCACCTGTGGACACCTTTAGAGGTATGTGGGGTCATGATAGGCATGTCTCTGGTCAGGATAGCCATGTCTGGCACTTTTCGTCATTGCCGCTTATATTCTCCTGGTTGGTGCTGTTGTGGCGGACGATGCGGTCCCTGTTGGCGACCCTGTCTTTGCTTGCAATATTGTGCGGCGTTCTCTGCAGCCTCGAGCCGAAGCCCTTCTTGGTATGGCGTGGTTCCCGATTAGATAGATTTTCCCTCGAGTAACCTTTTTTTGCATGATGGATATGCACGTGTGCTTGTGCAAGTGCAAGTGCACGGGCGTACCATGCATGACCATGGCCATAGGCTGAGCATATATGCATGCATGAGGTGGGGCCAGTATCACGGCAATTGTCTGCAGCAAGTGCGCGTGCCCCTCTGGCTTGCAGGCGAACATAACGTGTAACAAACACCGATATTCCATCCCCAGTGCGCAACCAAGTTGCTGCCTAGTGCTGGGAATTCCCTTGAGTCGCGAGGCCCAGGGGACCCTCGTTGAGGGTTGTTGTTGGAAGGTTAGCACCAGAAGAGGTGCATGCATGCATGTTTGGGCAATGACGATTGAGATATACCTGGTGTTTCGATGCGACAACCGCGGGTTGCAACCGCTTGGATTAACCCACCTGACACCGTAATGATCAGACGGATGCAAGTCTGTGACGTGAGATTATACCAATGCATGGTGGCAGAGCATGGGTGCGTGTGCGTCCACATGTGTACTGCCCGTAATATATCATCAGGTGCACAAAATAACGCGTTCACACACCAACGGAAACATGGCTAAATTCGGTGTGGTATGATTAATGGAGATCAGTAGATCAAGGATGAGTGCAGCGGCAGAAGAGCCGGAAAATAGGGCACAACAATACATAAATAGGGTGTAAAGACAGAAATCACAGTTGTGAACACCAACGCCACAAAGAGGACGGAACCGACTCGACACATGGAAAAGTTCCTCCGGTACCATTGCTTTATGTCATGTTTTTCTACAACGGGTTTGCTTTTCTGACCCTACCTAGGCCTAGTTGACTATGGATGTCTTGCTACGTCCTGTGAATGCAAATGCAAATGCATGTTCAAAGGCAAGCTTGCCACCAGCTTGACAAGCACACAGATCAAGGGTTGTGATCCGTCTGTGTCAGGGGTGACGCAGACATGACAACGTTAACGTTCACGATGCGAATCATTCAGAGCAAGAAAATGTCGTTATTTCTAAGGAGAAACCTCTCTCTAGACATGGCCATACATACTTCGCTGATGTTCGGTTGATCCCTAGGCCTGTGGAGTCTGGGGAAAGTTACCCTAGAACAGATGCGCTCGTGATCACCAGCACACGTCTGCCATCGTTGGCGGAGAGATATAAACAACAGTCCTGCTTACATGCACGCACATGATGCCGCCGACAAGCGCGAACCTATGTTGTAGGTGGTATGCTTCAGGTAATTATGAAACCCTAATATCCAACAAATCAGTTCACAGGTACATATGCAACCGCCGTAATCACAGGGTATAGCATCACGTTGTGAACAGTAGGGGTGTCGCGGGACTTTCAAGTGCCTAGTTAGTGTTTAGTGTTGCCTTGTGCTCCTTGGCCTCTGCTAGTTATCTTCCCCGTTACCTCCTTTGGTGCAAGTTGCTAGCTTCAGTTCCAACGCCCTTGTCGATGTAATCACTTTGAAGTGACTTGTCAGCCTCGCCTCATGCATCTGCCGCAGAACATTCTGTATGTGAGCGAGAGGGAGTTCGCGCCCTGCTGTGTTGACCACCATGGTGATGGCCATCAAAGACCCCGATCGCGAGCGTCTATAGGTGTAAGTTCGGTTTGCTTCCATATCAATGTTTGCTTACTTCTAGAACCATGCCATGCTTTCACATTCCATCTCTCCAGTCCTATCGATGGAATCCGTTCGGCAGACAAATGTGTGGAATTGGCTTGTGAATTCGGCGGTTTCTGCGGAGTAGTCAGCATGCCCAAAACGGTAGAGACGTTCTGAGCATGGAATCCCTTCTACTAGTTTCATGTGGCAGATCATTTCATTCTCTGCACACTGCACATCACATCTGCACTTACACCTTCAGGGGCATTATCTGTGCCTTAGGGAGTGAGCGTAGAGCATCTTCTCGAGAGCAGATAGTCCATTTGTTTGGAGTGCACGTGACGATCCATCATCAGGAACGTAGTGTACTGGTACTTACAGTGATCCGTCGCCTAGTATGCGCAATGCTACGCCCTCGCGACCTAGTGCGCACGGGATGCGGAGCTTGTATGGCATCGTGCCTCGTATAGATACGTATATCCGGCAGGACCGTGGCGCGAGTCAGGTCCTGCTGCGAATGCTCCTAGGCATTCAATTAGCCGAGGCAATGTTCTGGTAACTGGCGCGAGTTGGTGACCTTAACAACCTCAAGATGAGCATGATTCGTGTGGCGGCACCGCTAGGTGTTCCACGCATGCGATTATTCATCATGCGCCGGTGACAATGTTACCAGCAATTTCCATCCAAGTGATGGCCATGTACTGCGATTCAGGGCAATGTTACACGCCAGTGTCGCAAGCCAGTCTGCCCAAAACATGCAGGACCTGACCAATTGTACCCCAGGGGCGCTGTTGGTCTGCATCTAGCAGTTGGGATCCAAAGATTTCAATTCGAATAGAAGGGAACGAAATTTTTTCCCTTTCCTTTCGAATCAGAAATTGTTTTTGCCTGAACTTTGCTATTGTTTCTGTTTTTTTTTTCCCCCGCCTGAAGTAATGTACTCCAATTACTGTGCCTTCCTGATCAGGAATCAGAAGTCCCTACCCAACCCTACCTTCCCCCCAAAGTACGGCATAATGGCAGAGAAATGTTTGAGTGTGTCCACGCTGCCCACACGGCTGAGTCAGGCCACCTCAGATGCCTTCATCATCTGGGTGGGACTCTGGCCCAAGATTTCACAATTCAGCCAGTTGCCGAAAGTGAACCCAAACAAAGGAGAGAATGTGGATTTCTTATTTAATTAAAACTCCTATGCAACAGATTTGTACTGAAGATGACCAATCCTTCGCTGCGTGGCAGCTAGAAGTGATTGGTGACATGAGACGGCGGAGCAGTTGTTACAGCAGTCGCTATGAGCAAATTTCAGATCCATGTCGTACACAGACCTGGTCGTCTGAGTACTTCCAAGGATGGGATGCTATATTTCAAAGGCAGTGTGCATGAGCAGCACCTGCTTTTCTTCTCGCCGCGAGCCACTCGGTGGGGGGAATATATATATATATATATATATATATATATATATATATATATATGTTTAAGTCGCCTTTACAAACCGGAAAGGTATTGAATAGGCATGAACCCAAATAGCCAAAAGCAACTAACACAAAACATTCACTTCACTCGAATGGCACAACAGCACCATCACGAAAGTCTTTCGTAGCACTCTTAGCCAAACTGCGATAGTAATGACGAAACACAATGCCACGACCACGAGCCAGGGCGCAACTCAGATACTGCATGCTGATTCGCAACCACAGACTTTGACTTCCTGACAGGTTCCTGAATATCGAGTTGAAACGAACAGGGATCCTCGGGACTCGAAGCAAGGGACGCGGTGCGAACTGTTGTTTTCTTTAACTGGCTTTTGTTATTGCCTATCTTGGCTAGGGTTTGATTGGCTTCTGTTATTGCCTATCTTGGCTAGGGTTCCGTTCTCCCTCGTCCTGCATTTTGCTTTATGATCGCGCCCCTGTCGATGTAGCTTCTTTAGCGTCTCGAAGGCATGTGGGATCATGCGCACATACAATGTCAAAGGTCTTGCAAAATGCATGGAACGATACAATGAAGCGATGCCCAGATCAGTTTCACTTGTTGAATTTACTTTCACTGCCCCGAATATTTCAGCACCTGCTTCTACGAACAAGATGGAGAAAACACAGGTCTTCTGATTTGGCCTTCAACGATCACGGACCCAAACTAACTGCGCCAAAACCGGCTTAAACACGACAGCGTGTTGCTGATTATCAGAGCAACTGAATGTCACACGCACACCAGCCTTCTGATACAAGGTCAATTCACGATGTTGCGCTGAAAGCACTTTCTTTCCACAAAACAATTTCAGGTCGCTGCAATTATTTATCGCACAGAATCCAAGCGCAAGCGGTGTGCAGCATGCATGGCGCTCCAATCATGCAACAGACGCCATGCGTAGCCCACCACCACGGTGCACCATGCATGCATGCATCCTGCTGCATGCAAGCCATTCTTCCTGTGAGATACCAGAGCACATGCATGATCTGCAGAACTTCCCTTTTGTGCGCCCTCCCCATTCCTGTGCTCCATGCATTGGAGCAAGGTTCATCCAGCCAGAAAACCCTAATCCAGGAAACGGCGTTGCATGTCATCCTTTAGGGTTTGTGTACGCCAACATCGTCCATGAATAGTATCCATGCATGTCAGCCCAGCTGTTGTCACAAAGATGCCAGAGTCGCCCAAATTTATTGTTGTAGTTGAATCGCCATCATGACCGGTCAGAAGCTTCCAGAAGACTAGCTATTTGCTAATCTCCTCCTTTATTAGGGCTTCAGCATCGTCCTCAGCTGTGAAGCTGCGATGAGGAGCATCATCGCCATCAGGCCCCTGCAAGCCACAAATTTGGTGCAGTGTGTTGACAACAAAAGTCTGCAAGAAAGATGATGCATGCACTCTAGAGCACCAGTAGCTCTGCTAATTTTCTGGTCTTAACAGCTAGCAGTGATGGAACATCATGCGTGAATTCCCTTGAGTTGCATACGCGACAAATAAGTCCAAAAAATATGCACGATTCCATATGTAGTGCGGCTTCTCCTCCCAGGAATTCATGTTCAACATTTCGTTCCAAACAGATGCCTATATTATACGTCTTCTGGTGCCCCATGTGGGTAGAGAGGTTGGCTTGATTCCCTGTCGTAGCGTCTGTACTCCTGTGTCGTTTGTGTGAGGTCGAGCTAACTTGACATGCGATGATTTGCTGGTACATGAGCCATTCTATGGAGCTATGCCTGTACCTCTTACACACGTCTTCGTTTGGGAGATACCCATACTTTCCATTTCGAACAAGATTGCACCTGTTGCTGCTGAATAGCAACAGTTCATAAAGGGTCATGCATGGGCACTGCATGTAAGGTTATGCTGCCCGTACACATGCAGGAGATCCAGCAATTCCTCGGGTCCATATTTCTCGTTGTATGCATGCTTTGGGTGCGAATGCATAACGAGGCGACATGCTTGGGTCTAGATCGGTCTGTATATTTCCAATTCGTTGCCAATGCACCAAGACGCTGCCATGTGATCGTATATGGATACAAGATCCTTCCTGATTCTGTCTTTTCAGAGGATCCGATTCTGTGACACAGACATCCCGTAATCTAGAGTGATGCATGTTTCAGAATGTCCCACATACTCCTGAGATCCCTCAACTCTTTCTGTCCAACATAAAGGAAAGCCCAAGTTCCAGAATTTGAAGTTTTGATTGTGAGGAAAAGCTGAAAGCGCTTGAAACCAAACAAAACTGGCACTGGTTGTTGAGCGCCTGTGGCCACAGCTGAGCTGCGGCCCAAACGCAACGAAGCCGCTGGAAGCCACACCAACCCCCCTCAGCCACCCTTCCACTCTTCCTACAAACGTTGCAATGCAGCGCATACATCCACTGTTGATGATGATGACATACGTATCAGAAGGCAACACAACACAACACGTTGCATCAAGATCAAATAATGTGTGTAAAGTAAAGTTACAGGCATAACTCCATAGAATGGCTCAAATGGCTCATGTACCAAGATAAAAGAATTGAAACACGTAAAAAAGTGCAACACGTGAAGCGCGACCTTGAAACAGAGGCCTCACAGGAACACACTCAACTTGTAAAAAAAAATTGTTTTTGGTGACATAACCACTGCCTTTGCACCTCTTCACATGGCATAACGGTATAGGTCTTGTGGCTTCAAGGGCGAAAGGCGTGCTCCCCCAAAATCAGAGCCTCTTCAAACCCGAAACAGAGAAGCTGGTGAGGGAAAATGTTCCGAAACAATTGCTCAAACAGAATGAAATTGGTTGCTTTTGGCTATATGGGTTCATGCCTATTCATTACCTTTCCGGTTTGTATATATGGTGTAAAGTTACAGGCAGAACTCCATAGAATGAATTGTATATATGGTGAACAACAAAATGAACACTTCAGCCACCGCACCTGAGGAATCACCGCATCTTGCCCAGCAACAATCGAAACCCGGGACTTTGCCCGAGGCTTGATAGACTGTCTTTCAAGTGCCATGTTTGTGGCTGTGGGGGCCCTGGAAAAGCGTACCGCTTCCGCCATGCTCAGGGTGCGAAGTTCGTCGCAAAAACCCTCTGCACTCACACACTTAGATTACGTAACCCTTACATACAAGATCTTTCCGTCCAGAGTGTGCAAGTGCCAAACAACGTGGCACAAACATGATGCAAACCATGCAAGAAATTCCGCAACATCTTGAAACATGAGACAGTGGCCACAGGTGAACAGAAAGCAGTCAGCTACATGAGACAGTGGCCATAGGTGCACAGAAAGCAGTCAGCTTAGCTCGGTTTATAGTTAGTAGCAGAGTTGGCTAAGCTATTGGTAATACTGTTGATATGAATCTTGATATGGGGCATTTTTTATGCATGATGTTTTTCAGTCCCATGCATATGTCAGAAATATGATGAGGTATGATGAGGAATGATGATGAGATCATCCTTGTTACCAACCTTTTCAAACGTTGCTAACAAGCGTTGTTAACAAACCAACACGCTGGTCAGGAAGACCAAAACAGGAAGACCAAAACAGGAAGACCAAAACAAACCTGGAAGTGTCTTCAAAAGAGACTCCTCCCTGGAGTTCACCGACGCGGCATATGGAGGCTGAGTCATCTGTACAGCTCCTGCCGCAGGGGTTTTGGAAAACCCACCCAAAACCTTTCCAGCATTTTTGCGCGCCTTTTTCCCCTGTTTCCGCGCCAGCCATGCACGCATTCCCCTTCTGATGACAGCTCCCGCTGCGAGCTGGCGCCAGAAATCAGGAC
Organism: Ulvella scutata; assembly: GCA_032359135.1. NCBI lineage: Eukaryota > Viridiplantae > Chlorophyta > Ulvophyceae > Ulvales > Ulvellaceae > Ulvella > Ulvella scutata. Next base: position 56,163 of record JAUMHD010005106.1, read on the forward strand.
TTCCCGCAGCCTCCTCCTTGAACTTGAAAAGAAGGATTTCGTGCGCGGTTTCGGAGGGTTCTGGCCCCATGTCAAGTATTTCGCCAATAGCGGCCGCAAGGCAGTCGCAGAACACTTCCCCATGTTCGGAGAGGATTCGATAAATAACCCTCTTTTTCACTAGTAACTGCATGACGAACGATCTTCTCGATACGCAATAAATTGTCAGACTCTTCTTTTTTTCTTTTTTTCCGATCCTTTACAAACCGGAAAGGTATTGAATAGGCATGAATTCCTTTTTTCCAAAGAGGTTAGGGAAAAAAAGGTGTTTTTTTTCTTTCCAAAGACGTTACATCGACAGCACCAGTTTGGTTTCATGTCTATTTGGGTTCATTCACTACCTATTCACTACCTTTCCGGTTTGTAACAGAAAGCCCTGTGGTCTGTGGCATGTGATCTCTAGCATCCTGTCAGACTCACGAACCTTGGCCAAATCTTTCTTTTTCACGCCGTCTTTTACAAAAACCGGAAAGGTAGTAAATAGGCATGACCCCAAATAGCCAAAATCAAGTAACACAAAACATCCACCACTTCTTTTTCACGCACTTTGCACACTTTATTCTTCACGCAGCAGGCAGACTCAAACGCGAAACGGCACAGCACCTGAAGTTTACACAACATGAACTCCATAACCCCCTGCAGGATGCTCTTGCCTTGCTCTTCAGACTCGCCTGTGGCGCCGCGGCTGAGCTGCCGTGCAGCCATAGCCTGTCGGAACAGGCCCGGCAGGATGTGTATATGTGATGAGGGCAGCACTTCCAGGAACCTGCAACAGGTTAGGGTTTCTTTTGAGAAGTTAGGGAGGAGTAATTATTTCGGGGAAATATTCTTTTTAGTAAAATGTTTTGAAGCGTCCAACGTACACACTTACACACCTACTGCAGCACCCATGGGGTGCTCCTTTTTTGCAACAAATTGCAGTATTGTGCGCATGCATGGCGTGCATGCACGCCCCCCGTTCTGGGAGGACGCCAAAATGTGTTGGTGGCCTGGGCAACCGCAGTATAGTGGCCCTGGGGGCCAACAATTCACTATGTTCTGATGATGATTATCCTGGGTTAAATCCACTCAGAACAACGAACGATTTCGTCCCAGGACGATAAATCATGATGAGGACAGCACTTCAAGGGATCTACAACGGCTGATCATGGTCAGGGTTTCTTTCAGTGCCGAGTTATCGGCCTGGGCCGAAGTACTTAGCTGTTGAGAGCGGGCGTCAGGGCGGAAAATGATCAGAAAATGATGAACTGGGTCACCGGAATGAGATACTTCCTCATGCATCACCCACCACAGCACACTTGTTGCGACAGTGTGCTTTTGTGACTTGGTGGAGGCCTTCGTTGCTTTTGCATATTCTCATCTCAAGCATATTATCATCTGAAGCATATTATCATACCACAACTCTTCAGCGCCTTCGCGCAGCTTCAGCCTCTTAGTTGCTTAGAGCGCGCGTCTCGCCAGAAAGTCATAAAAAAAATCATGATTTGGGTCACCGGAATGAGATGCTTCCTCATGCAACACCCACCGCAGCACACTTGGCAAAGCTGTGTGTGACAGGGTGGCTCAGGGGTATCGTTATCGACAACTTGCCGGCCACTGTTAGCCAAACTAATCAACTTCTGTCGTGATCACCTTAGATGATCATGATCTGTCACATGTAGCATGCAACACCCCTAACATGTGGGGTGTAACTCCCCTAACCCGTCCCCCCCCCCCCCCTCCCCCCCCAAATGAATACTTCAAAACATCTGTATAGCTCTCTGCACTCTTCCTACTGCTGACTCACACAATTTATAGTTGTACAGTCCCTGTCCATGTCATTTCTCATCTCGCTGACATAAATAGTCTTTCCCCGATCCTTAACTAGAACCCTGCTTGGCATGTCCTGTGCGAGGTCGAGCTAAGATGGCATGTGATGATTTGCTGGTACATGAGCCATTCTATGGAGTTATGCCTGTAACTTTACACACTAGAACCCTGCAGGGATTAGACATGGGAAATGGTGGTGCCAGTCAGAGCCTGTGCTTGCAAACCAGAAGCCAATGTTTTTATCTTGGTGGAGAGCTTAGTGGCTCTTAGTTACTTAGGTTGGATACATATGCGAGGTTGGCTACATCAGGTTGGCTACATGTATATTTGCTAACGTCTGAAGTGCTTCCCATAGTTGCGCAAATCACGCGATTTGGAAAGAAATGCGATTAATCGCGCGAGATTTGACTTTCGCGCGATATCAAGTCCCGACGCAAGTGATCTGAGAGGAACGTTGTGGATGATGTTCGAGTGCAGTCCATACTACCGGACTGGCGCCAAATAACGAAGACTTCTAAATATTGAACGTGCCGGGAAGCCCGGTAAATATTGAAAGTGCTAATTTTGATGAGCCACATGTGCTGTGCTGAAGAAATTATGAAGGCTGCTTGCAAATGGGAGGTGTCAAGGGTGGGGGGGGGGGTCTACAAAGGGGGGTCTATGAAGGGGGGTCTATGAATTTGCTGCACAAAGGTGTGCCCAACACGAGCATCGATAAAAGTTGAATGAATATTCTTTCGCAGATTTAGATGAAATAACCCCCTCAAACCAGCACATCTTCAATAGTGTGTGTAAAGTTACAGACGGAACTCCATAGAACGGCTCATGTACCAGCAAATCATCTTCAATATATACCGCCAGTACGGTACGTATACATGGCATGGAAGCAGCATACTTGCGGTGGGCGTAGCCAGGGAGGTTGAGGACATCAAGAGAAGTTCCAACCATCCAGATGTTCACTGCCACCTCAGCATCCTCCAGCTGCTCAATTTTCCCAGTGTACATGAACTCGCATGCCAACGTGAAGGCCTGCAGGGTTTCGGGAGTCATTGAAATGAGATTTATTCAACAGGGCCAGAGAAAAGGGCGCAACAGATAGATAGAGAAAAGGGTGCTATCGATCACAATAGATAGAGATAAGGGTGCAACAGGAGCATAGAGATAATGGTGCTAAGAAGAAGAAGAACGAGCAATGTCGAAGTACGCAACAGAACACGAAGCTGGTTATGTAATCGAATAGTGGCTGAAACGGTGACCGTGCATGAAACTGTGTGTAAAGAATTACGGGGATAATTCCATAGAATGGCTCATGTACCAGCAAATCAAGACCGTGCTTGACACAGAAGCATAATGACAGCACTTTTCATGCCGCCGACAACATCAGTGTTTGTGTGTGCATCATCATTCACACCCACCGACCAGCGACTGAGCAGTCTCCCAAACCCTGACAGCACCCTTCGCCCCCCCCCCCCCGTACCCAGTGCAAGGCCTGCAGGGTTTCGGCAGTACCGGATTTTTTGGTCGCAGCCCACAATCGACAGCACAGGCCCAGTGGAACAAGCAACCAGTGGATCAAGGTTCTGCAAGTAACCCTCAGCAGAGGGGCCTAATTCAGAAATTGTTCTATCTCCCATGTCAAAAAGAATCTCTCAATCATCGACAGAGCCGATCTTTGCAACCTGGAAAGGTAGTGAAACCGGGTGAACGCAAATAGCCAACATAAAACATCCACCACTTTACTCAAATGGAGCAACAGCACCATCACGAAAGTCTTTCCCAGCACTCCTAGCCAAACTGCGAAAATACTGACGAAACACACAATGCCACGATGACGCGGCCTCCTGACTTTTCTTGCTCATGGAGTTTCCTTGCAGACCAGAAGAGCAAAAGAAAAGTGTGTAAAGGTACAGGCATAACTCCATAGAATGGCTCATGTACCAGCAACTCATCGCATGCAAACTTAGCTCGACCTCGCACAAAAGACGCAGGACATGCCACTACCGAGGCAAAAGAAACAAACGAACAGCACCCTAGTCCCCAGAAACGAGCGGAACCTTCCAGAATCTTCTGAGAGAACCGCACCTCGTACATCGACGTATTGTCCAGATTCCCGACCGACCGCATTGGAATAACCTGCTTGTAAATATTGGACATTTTGGTCAGCTTGGCGCGCATGATGGGGCTGTTCTGTTCACACGAAAGCGCGACAGCATGGAAGAGAGCGCCACCGATCGAAAACGCGACTGTATCCATTCGCTGCTTGTTAACCATGCCTTTGTCCAGCAGCCCTCGCCTCATGTTTGCTGCGGCGGTCTCCGTGGGTTGGAATGCGAGTGCGGCCGCGTGGAACGAGGCTCGTGGTTCTTTCGGGGCTGCATCAAGTGCTGCAAACAGATGTGTGCTGTGTTGTGTCAGTGGATGTGATGTGCTGAAACAAAGCTAAAGGAACCTGTTGGGTTCTGTGCTAATATCAAAAGCACCCGACCCAGGAACGATGGTCGTATTCTACCGCTTGGAGCGATGATGTCACTGATTTTGTAGATTCGGCCAGAACCACAACAGAACTGTCCTTTAGAGCTCACATCTCTTCGTTTACAAACCGGACAGGTAGGGAATAGGCAAGAACAAAATAGCCAAAAGCAATCTAACACAAGATACCCACCACTTCACTCGAACTGGTTCATGTAATGGAACAGTTTAAGTTGCGTTTGGATGTGTCGGGTCATACTTATTCGCTAACTGTCCGGTTTGTAACATGCTCCAAGGAAGGGTTTCTGATAAATACAACATTGGATGAAAAAGATAGAAAGTGGCGGAAGTGTGGGGGTTGGGGGGGGGGGGGGGGTACCTGAACTACGGTCTGCCTTTGACAGCCACTCCGGTTGTGTAATGCATTGCGCTAGGTGCTGGAGGGCAGCGGAGTACGGCAGGTTGCGGCACAGCTCCACATCTAGGGCCAAGAATTCTGACATAGCACCTTTGAGAGGTGATGCCACCTGTGGACACATTTTAGTCATTCTTTTGGCCTCCTTACATACATCTGCAATAATCCTGCACCAAAACGTGCAGTTTGAATGCCTTGCAAGGTGGCCAACATTAGTTTGTACAGTCTAAAAACAGTGCATCGGTTTCGAATGTTCAAAATTTCAAATTCAAATGTTTTCGGACTTCGAAGATCTGCGTGCATGCCTGTGAATTCTGGTCCAGTTGCGCGCTAGCGCCCGATACTCCTTGGCATTTCCCGCAAGAAACATGATGGCGTAGGTGTTTGTGGATGGTGCATTTCCGACGCATCCAAACTGCAGCGCCTGCATCATCGCTGGCTGCGTGCTGAGGGACAAAACCTGCACGCATAACACCTAAAACCCTGACAATGTCCGTGTCAGGGTTTAAGATTTTCACAGTAAATTCAAAGTGTTTCATTCAACAAAAAGCCCTTCTCGTACTAAGAAATATGGGGACAAATCCGTCCTGGTGGGAAAAAACTTCAATTCAAAAACATTCTGAAATAAAAAATGGCCAAATTCTGCGGCCACCATGGACAGCAGGCCTCAGCAGCAACAGCATACCGGAGCCAAGAACGCCTGCCACTGCGCCACCATATGCAAGCACTGGGCCCTTACCAGCTTAATGAACCACTCCAAGCTCTCCATCACAAGGTCCTTTGCCACACGGCCTATCACCTCCAGCTCCGCCTGAAGTTCACCTTTCGGTCTTGGCCTTTCCATTTCAAACAGTCACATTTCCATAATCTGTCACACGGCGACAAGGCGGGAGATCGGAATTACCCCCCCCTGAATCGTACTGAATATGCATGTGCCGAAATGGCAACTACTGTTTTGGCCCCCAGGGCCAACTGAGTTCGCCACTAAACTGAGGTTGCCCAGGCCACCAACGCATGTTGACGCTTGCCCACAGCGGCCGCTGTGGGAAACGTTAGTGCATGACACGCATGCGTACACTACTGCAATGTGTTAACTGCCATAAGCATGGCATTGGCCCCAAAAGTCTATTTCTATTACAACCAAATGTTTTCTATTACAACCAAATGTATAAGGTAGTGAATTGGCATGAACCCTAACAGCCTGAAAATCCCCATTTTCCCACACACAAAAAACTATTACAGCCTATTCACTACCTTGCCGGTTTGCAACGTACCATTGCAACCTTGATTGTTACAGTTTGGAATGTAAAAGCGCAGGGTTTTGGGCAGAAAAAAAAATCACCGTCCCATACAGAAGGAGGACAAACGGTCTCACCGGAGGAGTTCCGCCAGCTAGGGCTTTAGCAGGGTTGCTCATGCATGGGTGAAGAGCGAGGCACATGCTTGCAAGGGCCGGGGGCGACAGCTGCAGAATGGTGGCTTTGCGAGCCGCAGACTCCTCGTGACCGCACACCACAGTGAGCACCAACTTGACTGCTCCCATCAGCGAGTTCAGCTCCCTGCATGCGGCCTGCTATGAGGCCTGAAGCTAGCAGCTGTCTGTAACTTGTTGAATAAAGGCGCTTGCTATGAGTCCTGAAGAGTGTGTACAGTTACAGGCAACCTTTTACAAACCGGAAAGGTAGTGAATAGGCATGAACCCAAATAGCCGAAAGCAACTAACACAAAACATCCACCACTTCACTCAAATGGCACAACAGCACCATCACGAAAGTCTTTCCCAGCACTATTAGCCAAACTGGGATAGTAATGACAAAACACAATGCCACGACCACAAGCCAGGGCACAACTCAGATACTGCAGTTACAGGCACCACTCCATAGCATGGCTCATGTACCAGAAAATCATCGCATGCCAATTTAGCTCGTCCTGAAGCTAGCAGTTGCTATGAGTCCTGAAGCTAGCAGCTGTCTGTGACATGTTGAATAAAGGCGCTTGCTATGAGTCCTGAAGCTAGCACCTGTCTGTAACGTGTGACAAGGCGCTTGCAAAAGCGTCTTGTCTTGTGAAAGGTATTTGCCACAGCGGAGGGACGGAGTCGCTCACAAAGGCGAAGCCAGCAGCCGCGTTGTCAAAATGTTATGTGATCAAGGTCGCTGACCACTGAGACATGTAGTGCTATCACATGTGTCAGAGGTCAGCGACCTTGGTTTCATAACAGAAAGCCAAACCATGAGGTCGGGGGTTCGGTCCTGGCAGGGCGCATGTCCTGGACTGTTAAAAAGGGATTACATCGACAGGACTTGAAATATCGTATGTGAAAGAAAGGCATGGTTCTGGGAAAGACTTTCGTGATCGTGCTGTTGTGCCATTTGAGTGAAGTGGTGGTTGTTTTGTGTTCGTTGCTTTGGGCTCTTTGGGTTCATGCCTATTTACAGCACCGGCACGAAAATCTTTCCCAGCACACTTAGCCAGACTGCGATAGTATAACAACAAAACACAATGCCACGACCACGAGCGAGGGCACAACTTATTAGTAAGGGGCTGATTAGTAATTAGTAAGGGGCTACTTTAGTAATACAATCAACGATTTCAGAGCGTCACCTTTGGGCGTACTCAAGCAGCTTAGCAACATCAGCACTGTTCTCGCGCGCCCTCACCAGCCGCAGTACGTCCAAGTCAAGCTGCACAGGCCGCACGCTTGTGGCGTTGAGGGCCTTGTGTTGCAGATCCAGCAGGCCGGCCTCGGATGCCGCCCTCAAGATTGCCGCTGGGGGTTTTGCAGACAGCATGACACCTGCAGAGCTCTCAAACGTTCGGTAACGTACCCAAATGATGCAAAACAGGCGTTTTGCAGACAGCATGGCATCTACAGAGGCCCCAAAAGTTCTGTAACAACGGACCCAAATGATGCAAAACAGGCCCCAATCGATATACAAAGTGACCCGAAGGATTAATTCTGGTTCAATGCTGGCTCACATCCAACTGTGGTTCTGGCCAAACTTTGGCTCTGGTTCAAGTGTGGTTCTGTTCTACCGCTGGTTCACATGCACATCCAACTGTGGTTCAAATGAGAAACGGGCCCTGGGGGCCAAGAACATACATACATACATACATACATACATACATACATACATACATACATACATACATCAAAACACGGCACGGTTGATTCACAACAGCATCAAACACACGGTTCAGTTGAACATTATAAATATTATTCTTGAACAATTTTCGGAACAACATCAAACACACGTAAATTGTACTTGCCAGAACCAAGCTCACTCTCAAATCATCAGTTTGGAAATACTTTTCAGTACAGCATCAAGCACATCGTAAAACACACTTGCCAGCACCAAGCTCACTTGAACATCTGCGAAAAGAAGCTCCCCAGGTGCCTCAAGACTAGCTTCAGTGCAGGCAGTGATGAGACTCGACACAAAATGCACCGCCTGCGGTGACCCCTCCCGTAATGCATCCAGCCCAGGCATGCAGAACGACAACAACAGAAGCTGCAGCAGCAGCTGGCTCAGCATCTGGCTGTGTGAGAAGGAAACTAACTGACATAGAGCAGCCAGGAGATGCTGCTGCTGTTGAGGAGTTGGTGGGGGGCCCACTGAAGGGGCCCCTGAGTCTGTTGTGTGAGTTGCTAGCTGGTCTGCAAGTAACCAGAACAGAACATCGAATGTTTTGCGTGCTGATGGCTTGGTATTCTTGACCCTGCATGACATTGTCCTGTGTCGTTTGTGCGAGGTTGAGATAAGTCGATTTGCTGGTACATGAGCCATTCTATGGAGTTACAGTTATGCCTGAAAGGAAAAATAATGTTGTCGGGAACCACGCCATGCCCAAGAAGGGCTTCGGCCTCGGCACCCCCGAAGGGACATGAGCCTTGTTTTTCAGGACTCTCCATCACACCATATGAGTATGCTGGACCATAAGTAGGCATGTATTGTATATTTATGTGTATTTAGACCCCATTTGGGACGTGGATTGCCACACTTGCGACTCAATGAGCATGTTTTTACCATCTGTCTACGTTACCAGGCTTCAAACACTTGCAGCTTGTGACTCTGGCCTGTAGGGGGCAAATTGAGGGCAATAACAGGCAAACATCCGTCTACCAGGCGAAACTGATACTAAATTTCCTCCAAAATCGCGTATCAGTCCTGACACTTTTTAAGCATCCTGATGTACAAAACCTGCTCATCCCTACATGCAAGAAGGATGGAAGCACGCGTGGACTGCAACTTTGGGCGTTCACTTGTCAACTAGACGAATTTAAAAACGAGCGGCATCTCTGCATAGTTGTCTCGTGTTTGTTGCATTGTTGTTGCTGCGTTTCAGCTATCATTCAGCATGACCTGTATTGAAACGTACTTGCCCGCGAGTCGCATTAGGACATGAGCGACTCGAGTAAAGTTCAGTGACCCATCAGAGTTCTGTACAGCCGTTAGGAGTGCTGCCCAGGGCAGGGCAGGGGCCACCTTGCCAGTAGCCCCACACATGCTCAGCAAGGCAGACAAGCCGTCTTCTCTCTCTACAAGCCTTCTGTATCCAAGCTCCCAGTCTCCCAAATTCAAAAGCTTCACCATTGCATCGTACAGATTTCGTATGAATGACATCTGTGCAGCTTGCACCCCTCCCCAGATAACTTCCACATCCTGCACTTTGGAACACGATGTTTGTGTTCATGTAGCCATTCCAAGCTATGTTCTGAGTTTTTTGACCTCCACGCATTGAGAAAAGTGTCTATGCAGGCAAGCAAGCTCACTGATGTGTTGTAGATCGTTTGCCAATTTGGATCCCTGCGACCGCGCATTCGGTGCAGCAAAGCCGCAAAAAAACATCTGACTGGGGTGTAGATTTATATATTGAGCGATGCACCCTGTAGTGTGGCCGGCGTCTACCTGTCTGAGCTGGTATTTCAGTTGCCGAGGGTCCACAGGCTGGGAGTCCTTTCCCGTTTGCAGCTGATCTGCGGCTGCCCAGAACAACGTGGACGTGGACCATTTGTTGATATGCTCTAGCATGCGCGCCATAACGCGAAACTGTAGGATGTCCATACCTGCACGAGGCCACACGCTTGGTGCCCATCAGATTGTCCTTCACTGACTCTTCAGTAGGCATCGTCCAACCAACAGTTCGTCCAAAAGAACAACTAGCAAAGCTCAAGCACCACTAACCTCGCAGTTAAGTGATCGACAGAGATACAGTGGCATCACATATATGTCGCTGTGACCTGTGATCTGTGTCACCAGGTTGTCCATCACAGTATGTTGCTTCGTGTATCTGGCAAGACTACGAACACAAGCAATCAAAGATAAGAAGACGCATACGTATGCTGGAATCCCACTCTTTGTGCCTGGTGCTGGTAGTGCTGAAGGCGGACATCTCTGAGGTGACCGACTCAATGGAATTGCGGCACGCCTTGGACCTGATAGCATCTTGTATTGCCTCTGAAGCATTCTTCAAGTACACGTCTACTTCTTTCACTAATTTCGTGCTCTGAGCTGATGCTTCAGGATGCGGAGGTGGAGCCGCAGGCTCGCCATCCTCACCAAGACCTGGAGAAGCCTCTGATGCTCCAAGCGCTTCCGCTACCGATGGAGTCGCGAGACTCATATATGCAGTTGGCTACAGTTGTGTGCCCTGATTGTGATTGCAGCACTGGTGGTCGCCTCACTCAGCTGAAGCTACATCTGAGGGTAGGGAGTCATAGAATGTAGCGTACGGGCCTCACTCAACAGCCATTCGTACTGATGTGCAACGTATACTACAAGCAGTCTGTCAAGGACGGTGTTGAACACTCGGTAAGTTCAGACAGTCTGGAAACCAGCAGCAGCAGACCGGCACGTGCTGCACAACATTCCGCACATCGCGACTCAACTCACAGCGTCGCACGCACTGGCTTTGATCATAGGCAAAATCTGGGTGTGAAGCAACCATGTGAATGGAATTCGCATGAACGGCACGGATTTGATTCAGACTAAGCCTGCATATACATGTATATGCAGGCGCCGCGCATGCCGTGCAAGGAACCGCTTTGTCAATTCATTCCTATTCGTCTTGCCGGATGAATGTTTCATAATCATAATGGCGTACACTCGTTCGCCCGGATATATGCGGACTGAGCGCAGGCCAGCGCATTCAACTGTCAATGTACACCTCGTGACATAATAATCCAGCATGTGACAGTGATTACCAAGGCCATATCCTGAGTGTGAACTGTTATTTCCTGGTATTTGAAGTATGTGCTACTCTTGCTTTTGGAAGCAACGTCTACAAGATGTACACCACAACTTTGTGGGCACCATGAGGGGCTGAAAGCAAGCGCATAATGCTTCTTTTCTTACTGCTGTGGTCTTTACAGTGCTATGCCGGTGTTAGCCAGGGGTTTTCGTGGGTCCACGAGTTCTCCTGTCCGCCAGGGCAACTGTACGACACATCGGGTCTCACTTGCACACAGTGCGGCCAGAATCAGGTATTTCCTAGTCCTTGTCGCACATTTGCAAGGTCGAGGTTGCGTACTGTTCTCCATACACATGTTGCTGCTTCCTCCAGGTTGCCAGCGAATCTTGCGAATGCGCAGCGGGATACATCAAAGTTTTTCAATCGTCGGCATATGATGGCACAAGCTTTGGTACTTGTCAAGCGTGCAGTACAGGAGCATCATCAGCTGACAGGCTTCGTTGTGTGGAGTGTGACAGCTCTACAGGGCCACAACAACGCTCAGCCACCGTACAGAATGGAGAATGCGTTTGCTCGGATAATGCAGACAGACTTGGGGTTATCTCTGAGCGAGATACATCTGGTTCTCTGATTCAGGATGCCAATGGCACATTTATCCAGCAGTGCTTGGTTTGCTCTGCTCCTCAGGGCATTGGAGCAACTACATGTGGATATTGTGAGTATCCAAAGGTGATGAACAGTGATGCTGAGTGTGTCTGTCCGACGACTCTGCCACCAAATGTTCGATGCTCAAACACAGATGCTCTGCAACGCATCGCCGCCTCTCTAAGAGTGGACATCGGTTCTCAGCCATACGCAGTATCTACTGCATCATTAGGAAACTCGGATCCGATTGTCATTAGCATATCAGCGGCTTTGAAGGAGTATCTTGCTGCAGCAGTAGAAGGATGTCATGACTTTGGACACACCGAAAGCTGCAACACACTGGCCAACCTTTGTACCATTCAACAGTACGACAAGTGCGTGTCATTCCAAATAGTAATTTCCGTTTTTCGTAGCTTGTTCGGGGTGGATCAGGTTCAATGCAGATATTCATACAAGCTGCCACACAACTGTCACGTTTCCGAGTAAAAAGGCCATATTCTTGTGTGCAGCGAAGCTCTGGCGTGTACTTTGTTCAAAGCAATATCTCAGCTGCGAAGCAGGGAGCTGTATAGGCCAGCTGAAGTCACATCTAGTGTGGCCTGGGCCAAGACACTGCCATGGCTGTACTACCCAGCTGGCCTCAACACCCTAGCTCTTGACAGCAACGACGTAGAAACAGAGATGCGCTTTCGTGGCGGGTCACTGGAATCTGGGTCAGTTTCCCAGCTCACTTTCCTGCTGGCAGCCTACACTCTGTCCGGGGAGTTCCTCGGGTTGAGACCGATTGGCAGCGTGCTACAGGTACGAACCTGTACTGCTTTGGACCTACTTTGAGGCATGGAGGGATGAATTACACTTCAAACATGATAGTCTCCTGGGGCACAACTCCGTGTGTGTCGATTGTGCACAGCAGTGATATTGGGTTATATCCGAGTCCGTATAATGATTAACTGCCTAAATCTCAGCCCGTATAGGTCTACCAGTTAGAACCCAAACTGGCGCATGCTGTGGTATTTGATGTAATGCTGTCGGGCTGACTCGAAGGAGTGGAAACATCCGTTATGTGCTTCATGACACGCACTCTGCCTTGCAAGGCAGTAGCGGGCCAGAATCCGGGTAGTTCGACGCGGCATGAATGTTACCAATGGAACATCAATTATCATAGTGTTCTGTTTGAAAGCCGAGAAGAAATATTGTGGGAAACAACTCAAAAGCCTTGCATATTGATCACCGCTGTCTTCGAGAGGGAGACTGAAACCTGTACTTTCGTTGCTTGCTGCATGACTTGGGCAAATCGATTGAGGATTTCGATCCTAGACAGACTTACTCCCGCCTGTTTGCGTTATTTCATGCAGTCTGTTCGTGTACAGTCCTGGTCTCATGTGGCTGTACTTACGTGCCCGTGTCCTACACTTTCCTGGGTATGCGTGGTTCTCGAATAGCTTTTTTCAATGCCTTCATCAGTTGCAATGTGCACGTGTTTTATGCACCTGCGTCCTTGCAATCACCAACACTTTCCGCATGCAGCTCTGCGGCGCCAGAACCTCCCAGGCAGACCTCTGGACACACGTTGGCACCTACTACCAGAATGAATGTACTGTAGACCCCTCTCAACTGGTCTGGTCCACCCAGAACTCCACTCTGCTCTACGACCTCTACTTTGTTGATGGCGTAGTGGACAGCACCTCTGACAGTGAGGAAGGATTTGATGAGATCCTCAGGAGGCAGCTGGGTGGAACTCCTGTGCTGTTCCCGGTTCCACTCATCCTGCACAGCTCCGATGATCCCATGATTGATGGGTCTGGCAATGACAACGCTGACGGGGACATGCAGCTAGCTAGAAGGTTCTTCACAGTAGACACAAGTCTGGGAACCCCTGCGGGCGACAGCTACCCCACCTGGGTGCAGTTCCTGGCCAGTGCAACTCTAGTTGTTGAGGTGTGCTACCTGGTGCCCTGCATTTGAATGATTGCATTCGATTCCAGTGCAACTGCAGCGGTTTATGTGTGTTCACGAATTCCCTGCTTATGCGTGCCTTCATGCTCAGTCATTCAAACTAGTTGTAGTAGTTTTCAATCTCGAGTCGACTGGCAGGTTAGTGGAGGAGTTCATGCTTTGGTGTGGCTGTCAGCGCAGCGCACTGAAGCATGTCCCACGTTGTCTTGAATTACCGCTCGCTCTTTTTTTCCCTCGCTCCAGCCATGCTTTGATAGTCACGACTGGTCACTGTCAGTCCGAACAGTGCATGGATGTTCACATCATGCAACCAAAATGGAGCATGTTAAGATAAACGTATGATAACAAGCATCTGTAAGTAGGCAAATAATCTTCTGTTTCATGTGTGGCATGTTCTTGATATGACCTACAGCTGTTGCCGCTACACATCACAACACAGTGGCATGTACATACGCACCTGTACCCAGAGCATGTTCGTTCCATTGCAAGACAGCATCTGCCTGCATGGTGTGGCAGGCTCGAGATCCCAAAGAGTTCTGTTGGACGTTTTGTGCTAGTGCTTAAGTTGCTGAAGTCGGCCATCACCTTTCACTCCATCTGTTGTGGGATGTTTGCTGTGTGCATACTCAAGATACCATGCACGCGTACGCGTCCAGTCAGAGATGCATGAACATATGCATGGACTGATGTGTACTGTGCACGTTCTGCAGATGTCAAGTGAATCTCGGTCACACATCAAGCCCCCCCGCCTGCACCTCCGCTACGACACGCGCAGGCTGACAGTGGGAGTTTCTGCAGCTGCTGCTGAGGGTGAGGGCGGGGGCAGCGCCGTCACGACTCGTTTCTCGGTCCGCTACCTGAACAGCGCAGCCGTGCGGGGTCAGTTTGAAGACGCGTGGAACATTTGCATGGGTGTCTTTCTCAGTGTTGGGCTGCTGTGCGGCCTCATTCAGTCCATGAAATGGAAGGCGCGTTGTCTCTTGTGGCGATGTCACGTGTGGTATTCTCACTGGTGCACAGAAAACTTGCTGTGTGGCGTATTCAGTGCTATAAGTATCGCACTCTTTCCCAGTTGTTCCAACCGGCCATGTCAAGACACCCCTCCCCCCCGTCTGGAGGGTGGCAAGGGCTCACTACCGTGCTGACAAGGCTTCACTACCATGGTGTATTGCTGACATCACATCTGGGTGTGGTTTCGACATCCAACGTCACACTTGCACAGCCAACAAGAGCAGCGACCTCGACTCGTGCTCTGGTTCCTGTGGCTTGGTAGGCAACAGTCTCACTCGTTGTCTGCGCAGTCGCTCTGAGATTTTTACTCTTGGCAGCCGTTTCTGAATCCGGAGACTTGCCCCTGACGAATGTGCGACCTTTTTATAACACCTGACAAATAGCGTTCAGGAGCGGAAGAAAGGAGCCGGCAGCGACGACGAGTACTCGTTCCTGCTGTGCGTGGTCAGCAATGCAACACACAGCGCCGGCGTCGCGCTGACCGCCGTCGCGCTCGTGCTCTCGCTGCATGCATTCGTGCTCTTCAAGGGCCAGCGGGACTCTTTCTTGTACATCATTCCGAACGAGGCCCTGGCAGACCTCCGCCTTACCATCATTCTGGCTGCCTCGTTCCTGGGTTGGTCCATGGCTTACACGCTTTACTGCCAGACCAGGCTCACGGACTTGGCGCTCATCGACTGGGAGAGACCGCAGCAGGTGCACCTCTCACAGAATACGATTGCTACGATTCTTTCATATTGTAGTAGACGAAACAACGACCGTTCCAAGTAGTAGTAGTGTGCTTTACAAACCGGAAAGGTAGTAAATAGGCATGAACCCAAATAGCCAAAAGCAAGTGACACAAAACATCCACCAATTCACTCGAATGGCACAACAGCACCATCACGAATATTAGTAGTAGTAGAAATTAGTAGTAGTAGAAGTAGTAGTATACCCTCAAAGAAGGATATTATTTTACATATTTCCATGCGCATGTGTTACATGATTAGCACAAAAACTGCATGCATGTGCACCCTTTGCGTGTGATGTGCTTCTGTCAGCCCCTGTAGCCACGAAGCCGCAATCTCATGTGTCAGGCACTCCGTTTCAGAACAGATGTCACTGTTCAGCAGCACGTTAGCCTGTACGGATAGATCGTCATCTGCATGGATGGTGTGTTCCTGCCCCGTCATAAGAATGAAGAATAGGGCTGGGTCCCCCCACCTCCACCCCATCCTGGATATCCTTCACACAGCTTGCAGCTCACCAAAAACCTCCACCAAGGTTCCATGTACCTGTGACGCTGCGTGGAGTAGGGGGTCCCAAAAGAGTTCAATTCACATCGCCACACAAGAAGAATGACCCTGTGTGGAGACCCGAGAGCAGCCCACCTTCTCCCTCTTCCTGCTGTCTTCCCTTAAACTGCCAGTGCAAACAATCAACTGGGAAAACAATTTATCAACTGGCAATGCAGGTGATCAACGAGGAGGGCCAGCACACAGAGGGCACAGTGAGCTGCTGGCGCAGCATCCTCATCGCAAACGCCTTCAACTCCCTGTCTGTGCAGCGCCGCGCGCGCCCCGCCCTCTCCTTCTTCATCCTAGTGCGCTGCCGCCATCTCCCGTGCACTGCCACAGGTGACTGTTCCCTGAGAACGCTAGGCCTGTGCCTAAGTCTGAGCCATTGTGCCTTGCATCGACAGTGATGCGGCGCTCATGCACGATCGCACCATTGTAGATATTCTGAAACCAACCAACAATGCAGAAACCAGGACCATCAACACGCACCACCAAGCATGAAACACTGTCGAAGCCCAACAGCGGAATCGAACCCGAGACCTCTGGGAACCATCTTTTCTTGAACATAGCCAGTCTGCCTGAGCTCAGATGTCCAGTGGTTAAAGTAGACTGGCTATGTGCAACAAACACACCAAGTTGAAACGAACCGCACAGCCAGCCAACAGCACAGAGACAGCGCCAATCAACTACGCACAAGTGCCATGTGACTTTGAGTCCCCATGCATCTGCACAATTCTCCTCCAGTATCCACAAACCTTGTGCAGCTGCGTATACAAAAAAAACCCTGGTACTGTATTGCAAGTCCGAAAGTCAGGAACTAGGCAGAAACCCAAATATCCAGATGCAACTGACACAAACTTTCCCCACTCGAGGGCCGCAGTGAAATCGGCCCACTGCGGCCGATTCCCAACAGCGCCGTATCGAACCTCGACTCTGTGGTTCAAACACACATTCCCAACAGTGCCGTATCGAACCACGAGTCTGTGGTTCAAACACATATTCCCAACAGTGCCGTATCGAACCACGACTCTGCGTAATTCTATCACACGTGCAGATCCTATTTCTTGAGGCAGGTGGCTGGAGGCGTGCAGCGCTGGCGTCCGCTGACTCCACAGAGGACGTGTGCCCCGGCACTCTGCAGCGCAACGACGCGCTCGCGTTTGGCGCCGCAGCAGGCGGTTACCTTATCGCCGTGGGCAGCCAGCTGGGCGTGCGCTTGCTGCTATCCTCCTTGCGGCTGCCGCAGCTGGGCAACCTCGAAGACCCCCGCCTGTCCTTCATGTGCGCGCGCTCAGTCTCCTCTAGGGGTATCGTTATTGACAACTTGTCAGTCACTGTCAGGCAAATTAATCAAATTCCATCCAAGCCATACACACCGGACAGGTAAGGAATAGGCATGTACCAAAAGAGCCAAACGCAACCAACACAAAGCATCCACCACTTCGCGCGATCTGCCTGTGTGATAACAATTGCCTGTGTTCCAATACTTGTGTGCTAAAAGTTGCATGTGTGACAATAGCAGTTGCCTGGGTGATGCACAGGGACCTCCTGTACTTCACAAACATCAGCCTCTGCATCTTCGACGAGCCCACCGCGGGCTTCTACCTCGACGGCAAGTTCATGGAGCCCCGCTCCGACGACTCCCTGCAGACCCTCACCCGCAACCTCGAGAAGCAGCGCGCCGGCAGCATCATGCGCAAGCTCGAGTCCCGCATGGTGTTCGTGGGCGCCGACATGTATGACGCGTACACTCTCAAGAAGCTCGACCTGCGCTGGGGCCCGCAGTCCGCCGCCTCCGCCAACCGCGACGCGCAGCTGACGTCGCTGTTAAAGGGCTTCATGGAGGACTCCGCACAGGTGTGGCTTTCCTTGTGCTTTCCTTGTTTCTGCTGTTTATACCTATCCTGCGCCCCTTGGGATTAGGGGTTAGGGGGACTCCCCATCACCACCAGCATCCGCGGGGGACACCCGCGGCCCTCATGATGGGGGGTATAAACAGCCGAAGTCGATGTCACCACTCTGCCCAGGTCTGGCACCGCAATGGCGTGTACCCCCGCTGACAAACTGGAGTTACGTAAGGTTACGTAAGGGGGATGCCACATTGAATACCTCGTTGCGAGAATATGGATGTGATTTGTTATTCGTCGATTTGACAGTAAAACGGGCCAATCTACACATCTTTGTTACGGCAACATTACCGATTAACGAGGTGTGCATGTGCCCTCCCTGTAAGTTTTTACAGCAAGGTTAGGTTACCTCTGAACCACCTTCTGATTGCATCGGCAAGGACGCGGTGTGTCTGCAAACCACCTTCTTGGAAGCCATGAGAACTCAACTTCGAGGTTACAATACAAATAGCATAAAGGTTCCAGCGTAAAGGTTACACATTGTCACACATGTAGCGTAAAGGTTGCACTTTCGAAAGGCCATACTGGTGAATTGAACGTTGTGCATCTGAAGACCTTCTGTCAGTTCCTCAGTCCCCTTCATCCCCGCCTCGTGCATGCACCAGTGGCTCAGGCGGTAATTCGGTGGGGCAGCAACCCAAAACTTCACGCCACTTGGTGGCGCGCACAACACTCCGGCAGAGAACTCCACATCCCCCGGACCCAAAATCATACCGCGCGTCATGCATGCTAAAGTAATCTGGCGATGCAACGACAATATTCCTCTTCAGGTACAGTTCTGGGAAAGACTTTCGTGATGGTGCTGTTGTGCCATTCGAGTGAAGCGGGGGCTCTCTTGTGTTCGTTGCTTTGGGTACTTGGGTTCATGCATATTCACTACCTTTCCGGTTTGTCAAAGTTACTACTTTCCGGTTTTCGTTCTCTGCAGGTGGTGGAGCCAACGTTCTGGCAGCGGTGGACTCGAGACTCTTCAGTGCGTGAGAAAGTAGACTCCAGCGGCCGCCACACAGTGCATGCACGCGATGCACACTCCATGTGGTCCTCCTCGCTGTTCTATGGCCAAGAGCTGCAGCTGGTGTGTCTAGAGGTGACCGTCATGGGCGCGATCGACCTTTCCCTGCGCAACACCCTGGTATCTGCAGTGGTGACTTGGATTCTCAGTGCCTCCCTGGCACTACTGAGAAAGGAGCTTGGAAGGAGGAACGTGGCCCGGTGCACCCGTGTGGACCTTCGTTTCCTTTCTTGAAGTTTTGGAGTTTTAGGTGGATTTCATGGGGGTTTTTTAGGTGCTCGCGGAAACAAATTCCTGCATGCATGCACACATGATTCTCCGGGCTAAGGATTATCGTTCCTTTGGATGTAAGATGCTGTTTCAGCAGTGTGGATGTCCCTGATGATCTGGCACAGAAATCCAAACACACAGGTGATGCTTGTTGGGAACTGGCAATTGGGTACTGGCAAGCTCTTCTCATGCTGACACAGGATCACCTAGACTCGTGGTTGCTTTCGTAACATTCTACAGCCTGTCACGCCGGTAGTGATGATGGTATGCCAACACATTTGGTCACATGGTGTGGTGACAGGTGCACAATGCCATGCATGCTCCTGCGAGACCGCATCGCAACATTACACGCAAGACGCTGAAAACGAGCTCATGTGTGAGCGAGGCAGCACTGATTCTCATCATCTTGGCGGCGTTCAGAACACTCTTTTCTCTCCCCCTCCATGCATGTGATACTGGCTGACATGTCATGACACTGTGATGCATCCACACCCTTGGAGCTCTCCATCAGAACACATGCTCTGATGGAGAGCGCACTCTCCAGCAACGCACTGCAGTGTTACAGTGAACTAACACTGCGGTGGTGTTTCTGTGTATGAGAAAAACCACTGCATTTGTGTTTCTCCAACGGTGGTGTGTAAAGCGGCGGGCAGCACTTGTGCGCCCTTGTGTGTGCGGCGCCCCCCGCATGAGGTGTCTGTTGGGGTGGTGTATCCGAGAGTTTCTGGAGCCACACTGCAGTGGCTTCTGGGACACACTTCAGTGGCTCTAAAAGGTAGGTGCTGGTGGCAGCTGCTGTGAGCTGCAAGCGGTGGACCCGAATACCGTATCATGCATGCTTGTAGGGGGTGATGCATCATGATGTCCTGCTCGCAGTGCATGGTCTCTGAGGATGAAATCTCTGGCTACAGGAAGCGAATACGCCTTTGGATCAACAACATGGTTTGATTTAGGTCCCTTTTGGAGGACAGCATCCGCATGGAGAGGTTTGTTCAGGGACAAAATGTAACATGTAACGCTCAGTGTATCACCACCAACATATGACAGAAAACGGTCCACGTGAACAGAAAAGGCTCTTTCCTAAGTTGGGATGTGGAACTGGGTGGTTTTGGTGACATGGAATTTCTTGCATACAGTGAGCTCTTGCTGCACTGTTGAACACAGCCTGTCTGCTTTAACCACCATGCACATCTGGGTTCAGTTGTCCAGCGGTGACTTCGACTGGGTATGTTCCACATGCACATTGTAGGCGAATGTTGACAGATGAAGTTGCAGGAGTGCTCTGATGTACTGGGCGAGGATCGGAGGCAGGACCTGAACCGTATGTGGTGGGAAATTAGTTTTCTTTTTTTTTCAGCCCTGCCTCGAAGGGAACTGCGATGCATAATAAGGATCCGTTTTCAAACTTTGCATGTCTTCGAGTTGTTTTGCACAGCTGGTGGCTACTGTTGGCTATCGCAGGCAAACTCAGATTGACCCCAGCCTCCAGCTAGAATAAAACCATGCCCCAGGTGGCGTGAGAGAGATAGAGAGTGTGCCCCAGGTGGCGTGGTTTGTTTTTTGTGTGTGAATTGAGACCAAAAATGAAATTCTTCAAGTTTCAAATGTGCTGCGGACACTTGCAACAGACTAATAGAAGGCACGCTTCTCGAGCGGTCACTCGGATACTATTCTGCAAATAAAGTCTTCTGCGCCGTGCACGTTTCTGGCGCCCGTGCTGGGTGGGATTGGCTGTGAGCTACCTCTCTCGAGGCTGCCCACAATTCATGCTTGTTCACTACGTATTCGTGCTGAAGCAACTTGCCCCGCCACGTAGCCGAATAATACTAGTACTATTACGGTTTAACTTATGTTCCACCCTCCGCATTTTTTTCCGCTCAATTATGCGCAAAGCTTCCTGTGCGAACGTTTGTCGGAAGGGATATATTCGGGGAAGGAGTGAATCAGGCTCATGTCAGCCTGGCTCGCCACCAACCTGACTGCCACATCCGTCAGTAACTGTATACAGTTACAATTGGTTAACCCTGAGTTATTCTTTCAGTCAAGAGCTGGATCTGATAGCTTGACCGCAATGCGCTCAGCGGACCTGTGCGCAGCATGCTCTTCCAGGTACGCTGATGGGCTGATTAGACCGTCGTAATGGAGACAATTCGTGCAGTGACGGGTGCAGACCAGCTCGTTCAGCACACGCACGACAGCCCTGCCGCTACCAGAGGCCAGGTGAGTGACCGCTTGCCGACTGACCTATTCGTACGCTAATGGACGCCATCCAAGTGCTCGGCTTCTTATATCTATTGTCCAAACGTGTGTGTCTGTGCTCGCATCGTTTAGTCGCTGTAGATGCGTGCTATCAATGTGCAAAATGACACCAGAAGACTGGTTGCTTCAACAGGATCTTTCCATGCTTATCAGTAGAAAGTGGCGCCAACCTGAAGACATTGCCTGTAGCGATATATTTTGGCAGCAGAATGCGTTGATCTTCACCAGGATGGTCGCGAACGGCAGGGTGTGGCTGGTTCCGGCTGATTGTGTTCAAACGTGGAGGGTTCACTGATGTACTGCAGAGCCCAAGTGTCGCCGACTGCAAAATGACAGAGGATTCTGTTCATATGGCTCATGCTCCAGAGGACGCCTCTGGAGCAGCAGCACCACCACCAGAGCCCACCGATGTGCCACGAAAGCAGAGCAGCCCTTTGTCAGTAGAAACCGACATCGACGATGCTGACGCACACGTGCAGCTGCTCAAAGAAATCGAGGATCAGTGTTTGTCTCATGGAAGGCATCCAGCAGAATGGAATAACAAGGACCTTGGGTGGATCGCTCCGGTGCGCTGCCAGTGGTAAAGGCAATTGCAGGGCAAGCACCCGGATAGTAACATAATATGCTAGGAACCCAGATACAAGAAGGTAGTGAGAAGAAGCATCCAAAGGAATTCCACTCAATTGCCGCATGCTGGTGCTGTCCTCATCCCAACAGTCTTCCCAGGCTGGGAATCCCAGCACTCTCCTGTACTGTCCTTGAAAGTCAGGCACACACCAGTCCCACAAACATATATAGTTAATTTACTAGAATACACTTTTTATCTGTTCGCTGCAGAAAGTTTGCTCTTGAAAGGCTCTAGAGGATGTCATGGTGTGTTGGGGCAGCTGCAGTTGTTGTGATACATCATAGCTGGCCTCGATGTCTGGTCCGGACCGCTTCTTCCACATATCCGGTTCCACATGTCTGGACATGTGTGATCTCGATGCCCGCTTCTACACTTGCTTTGCTGAGTGTGGCCAGCTACCCATCGTGACGACACATGTGGACTGGCCACCTTCAAAAATCCGCTGTTGGTTGTCATGTACATCGTCCCTTGCTGTTCATGATGCAAGCTGTACCTGTGATGCACCCTTCGGATGTCCGAGGAAAAGTTCGTAAACCCTAGACACACCGAATTCAAATTCTGCATCGTGAACTCGAAACCCCATGCAGGTAGATGCAGCGACCCCATACTTTATCATGTCCGAAAGGCTCATGAAGCCAACAAGGCCCCGGGAGGTGATCTGTGAGCTTCTCGCATGTGGGCTGCCTGTATCACCGACAGTACATGCCTCCCTCGTAGACGCAGCTGAACGAACTCTATTCGTACGCTCTGCAAAGCGGCTGCTGGCTGTGGCTCGTCCAAAAAGTCATATTCTCTGTGCACATGTGGCAGTGGCTGTGGATCAGAAGCTGTTGCCTGCTCCCTGCCTCGAGTATGTCACAAAAGCTCGCGTGGCAGTACATTCAGGCACTGTTGTCAGTGCAGCTGAGGCTCTGAAACATGTGGTGTGCTGTCTACTTCTTGTTGCTGCTGCTTTTGCTGTTTCCATGTTTCACTGTTTGTCTGGTGGTCCGTTTTGTTGTGGTTATCGATGAAATCCTGCAATTTTTCAAGTCATTTCTGTAAAGTTCGGGGGTTTTATGGACAATTTTGCACATCAATTCTGCGGTTGGGGCAAAAGTTGAAGTGGAGGAGGTAGTAGATGATGCTGTAGCTTTGTTTTCAGCGTATCTGGGATACAGGACGGGCGCAGAATGCATGCTCGTGGGGTTGTGAATGACAGCGTACCTCTGCATAGCAATGGTAAAGCTCGGCAGTGTTGCTTGCTCGCTATGGGCGCCGGGCAGTTCGGGTGGTGAAAGGGGTTACTGAATAGGGGCGGCGGGGGGGGGGGGGGGGGACCCCCCCAACACCCAAACCAGGTATAAATTAAAA
>JAUMHD010005118.1:0-13011 GCA_032359135.1 Ulvella scutata
GCCTTCAAGTCTTTGTAGGCCTCTGCCACAGATTCAGTCGGCCCTTGCAGAAACGTGTCGTCTAGATAAGCGATAACGTGTGTGTGTGTGTGTGTGTGTGTGTGTGTGTGTGTGCGCGCGCGCGCGCGCACTCGCGGCCGCTTCTGGCGGCGGGTCGAGGGTCCTCATCGGTGATGTCCCGCATCACTAGTGGTTCGTGATGGGCTGGGGGATTCGCTAGAGAGCGTATGGCGTGCGGCGCAGGCAGCTAGCTGCAGGATCCATCGCTGGCCCAATTCTTATGGTTGGGTTAGTGTGTGGGTGATCGGTGCCGGTGGCCGCTGTGGTGGGCTGGGGGGCGGGGTAATCGTGTGCGGCGGCCTGGTTGGGGGGTGTGGGTTGAGGCGTGGGAAATGTGTTGGTTGTGTTTTTTTGGATTTTGAAGGTCACACGATGGTGAGGGCGCCGTGGCGGGGTCGAAGTGCTTGCTGGTGCTTGGGCGGGCTCCATGGCCGCCGGGAGTGGCGCCCCTGATGCCGTAGAGGCAGGCGCTGGTGCTGCAACAGGCCCTTGGGTGGCTTGCACCGGAACTGCTACAGGGAGTGTTGGCGATGTACGCAAGGTGGGGGCGGCTTGCGGGCGGCACGAAGGGGGGGGGGGCTGTGCCTGTGCCTGCTGTGAAACAGGGCCATCTTCGACAGTCGCACTTGACCACACTGGTTTGGTTCGTATAATCCAGAAGTTCGTTTTAACTAGATGTTACTGTACATCCATACATACGTATATACAGACGTGCATACATGTGCACACTCCAGCAACACACTGGTTCAGATTGCACAGATATCCATCTTCACGCAGAGGGTTTCTATCGGACTGGGTCAGAGTAGATTCTGCGGCAGTGCGGCTCTCCGACCCGCGCAGGAGAAGCATGTGATCGGCAGTCTCGCACCCAGCTTTCAAGCGTTGCAGGCCGCAATGCGGGCCTGTGCAGGGTCACTCAGGCACCTGCAGGCCGGCCTAGGCCAGCCTAGGTACCTATATTGTAGGTTAACTTAGGCCTTGGGATTGACCTTCAACTCAGCCGCGGGCCCGTGAGCGTGCTTCTACTACGAGGTCCCGGGTTCGAACCCTAGTCCGGCCAGAGCCACCTCGCGACTTGTCTGCGAGCTTCTGAGCGTAAAGGGTCTCTGGTGGTTTCTCCTTCAACGAATTGCATGAATTCCGCCACTGTGGCGCTGAGGCCGAAGCTCAAAATGAGTATGGCGCAGTCCCCGAAAAAACTATTTGTTTATTTAGGTTGGTCATTGTGGCCACAGGCACACTGGTAGAAAGGAACCGCACATGTATGCATATCTGAATCCTGCAACTGCAGCAGCAAGTCAGTCACCTGAGCACAGTCAAGTTCGCTTGGGATACATTGGTGATGCAGTGTCAGAGCTGGTACCAGCATCGGCTACGCTTTCAAGCTAAGGAAGACCAACTGATCGTGGCAACAAGAAGCATTCACGCTGGCTTGAAAGGTCAAATATCATAGCGAGCTCCAGTCCTGACGCATCTTTAACGAAGTTCCAAGATACCGTCTGAACGTATACAACCCTGCGCGACGTGGGCACAATGGCGGAAGTGACAGACTTGCATCGCTTGGTGCGCGTGGCCGAAACCAGCGCAGGAGCTGTTGAAGACTCGAATTCAGAGTCTGCAGACGCGAAGAAGTGCGTAGAGTGCCTGATGGCAATGCAGGACGTGAAAGTCACTGCAGAGGTACGATGCCTTGCTCTGTAGCATGCGCGCAGGACAGTTCCATCACAAACCTCTGCAAAGCATGCTGTAGTTGCTTCAAGAGACTGGATTTGGCCCCCGTGTGCGGCGGCTCCGCAAACATGCGCACCAAGACATCGCTGCAGCAGCTGGAAAGGTTGTTTCCGCATGGAAACAGGCTGTCACAGACCAGGTGTCAAAACAGCGCCCTGCCAAATCTTGTATCGAGAATTCTGGCGGAAAGGTCTCTCCTTCCCCTGTTGCACCACCCGTCGCTCCTGGCACAGACGCAACTCCAGCAAAGAGCAGCTCGGGCACGGCGAAATTTTCACGTCCGCCACCTCTCTCAAGCCAGCAAAGACAAAAGATTCGCGAAACGATGGGCCAGGCTCTCTTGGGGGCTGTAGAAGGTGACGATGAAGGTATTAACTCTTCCAGTGTCTTTACGTAGTGAGCACTTCAGGTACTACAGTGGACTCTGTGCAGTGAGATTTCATCTTATACCCCACATTTGCAGGCGTTCAGCCATTCTTGATAGCTGCTGCTGTTGAAGAAGCTGTTCATAGCCAGAAGACAGAAGCAGAGTACAAGACTAGGATGCGCACTATTATATTCAATCTGAAAGACAAGAAAAACCCGCAACTTCGGAGGAGGTTAGTGTTGGGAGAGATATCTGCAGAGGAGTTTGCAAACATGTCATCAGAGGACATGGCTTCAGACCAGAAGCAGGACGAGATCAAGAAAATACGGTGCGGAACACATCTATTCTGTTTCATTGATTGATTTAGAAATGTTTGCTTCTAGTCTTGATTCACATTGTGATCTCAGAAGTTTGAGCTGGGGTTGTGTTTGCAGGGCACACATGCAGAAAGAGACGAAGAGGACCAATAACGAGAGCGGAAACATCACAGATATGTTCAAGTGTGGTAAGTGCAAAAAGCGGCGTTGCACATACTATCAAATGCAAACCCGCTCGGCTGATGAGCCCATGACAACTTTTGTGAGATGTCTCGAGTGCTCGCATCGATGGAAGTTCTGCTGAGACTGCGTTAGCCGTCCATGGAAGAGCTTCCTGTTCTTCGTGTTGCCAAGGCGATTGGCCTGCTTCACAAAAAGGAACGGAGCTTGGAGTGGAAACACAGTTTGTTTCAGGCATGGTTCTGTACAGATTGGAGTTGTGTAATTTCAGTATGATTTTGTCAACTGGGCATATACCCTTGTCAGGACAAGGTGGCAAAATATCTTCGTTCAACATATGGTTCATGTAACGTCAGCGTGGATGTTAACTGTTGTTGCAATCACCTGCACTAGTTGTCACTGATTGATAATACTCCTTAGTTCCATGCCCATGTACTTGCTTTGAGATGTATCAATCAAGCAGCTGATGGATTTGGGCTGTTGCAGGTGTGGGAGGAGGAGTGACGCTTAAAGACCCCTGAAGACTAAGTGCAATGTCAATAGTGAGTCCATATGATGGGATTCTACACATGCATGTTGTGTCGTTACGTGATGACGTAATGTTAAGGCTTTTATTCTTATCTTTTAAACGTTGTCTCATTGTGTACAACAGATGCTGAAGGTCGACATAATGCTGTCTTGTTTCGTTGTCGCAGACACCTGAGTCGGAGTCAAGAAATAATTGCAGCCGAAGAGAGGCAGAGTTGCCTGGAGATGAAGTTTATTCAAGGCTGTAATGACTTATGAGGCTCATTCTCTCGTGTGGTAGTGTCCTGAAACCCTTTTTCCAGTAGCGGCTACAGTCTAGCAGCAGGAGGACTATATACAATTCAGTCACACACACCCTTGGAAAGGAAGCATGGAATCAAACCATGCTGATGCCAAGCTATCAGTGTGCAACCTATCAGCACCGAAGTCCCCCGATCACCAATAAAAAAGAACAGTACCACAATAAGCAATATTGCTTGAACTCATGGCTTGCAATCGGCGGTCGATGCCATTGGTTATTTTGCTCATGCGTATTGGGTTTCTTCTCGAAGCAGGTAGGTATATCAGCCACGCTGCGCCAAAAAATGGTGATATAAACTATGTTTTGGTTGAAGCAGTTGCATGCCTGCAGAGACTCTCGCAAGACAGTAAAAGACAAGCAATCAGCTTGCATACCTCCACCAGACCTGTGTCTCTTGTACCAGACACACCGTCGCTTTGAACAGGGAGTTGTTCCATCTCACTGCCTCCTGGCCACACACACACACACAGAGATGATCAAGAACGGCACGCCACGGGCGAGTGCCCCCGTGAGTCCTTCAGTTGTGACATCCAAGCCACCAAGTATAGCTGTTCCCAAGAAGTCTTCTGAGTACGGGAGGCAGAGCTTCAATCAGAGTGCGCATGTATTGGACGATGAGTGCATGAAGCTACGTGTTCCACACAGCGGCTTCCATCTCGGAGATTCTGGTCGTGACTTCATGGAGGGATGGTACTGGCGAGTGCGTACTTTGCCCTGTCGTTCTCTTGGTGATGTTGTGTGCCAGGCAGACCTGCAAGAGCCTGACGACGATTGCACCATCTGAAGGCTATACATGTGTTACTGTGCGGTATGAAAGAACATGATATGTCGTAAGAGGCTATTCTTTTGCCGTCCTAGTCGCTGTGCTCCGTACAATTTTGACTTGAGGTTCGAACCAGTTGTACCGTCGCATTCTGAAGGAAGTGCATGGGTCGATCTTCAGACTAACTCGAGCAACAGCCAATGTGCTGACATTGATTCAGGTTACTCTTCCAGACGAGGGTGCATCATTTGCATTGATGTACTCGTACGAACAACGTTCCGTCCCTGGTGAGAAAGGTCGTGTGGGAGTCCAAGTGATGGGTCCGAATGACGGATATATCGCTCATACTTCTACTGATTTGGATAAATTCTGGGCGGACCGCAACCACTTAGCTCTGGGTACATGTCTGAAGCCCGCAAAATCCAGGCGCCAGGGGAAAGTCCCCCAGCGCCCTATTTCTGCTGTACGTTCTATTCATAGTGCTGTTTGCGAATTCATATTTTCAGCCACTGCTGACATCTGCCTGACGTTGCAGACGGTATTTCATGACACAATAGAGGAAGGATTCCAGGCCACTACAACCTGGCATCAAGGTGCCATCCGTGATGCTCCAGGAACCTGCCCTGGCGCTCTACCTGCCACTGTGCCATTCGCAAAGTGGGCATTCAATGTGAGACCTGTGTATGGGTGGGGCGAGAGTGGCTATCCACAGCGATCCACAGCACACTGGCTGTCCTCCCTGCCTGTGTTCGAGCCCCACTGGCAGGTGTTGATGGCGCACGGTAAGTGATCTCAATATGTGAGTTGTGTGTGATTCGTGTACAACGGTTTGAGGCCGTGACAGTATTCTGTGTGCTTCAGGTGTTGCTGACGGGTACCTGCAGTGGGGAGATGGCGAATACTCAATGTACCACTTCAAGGACTGCCCTGTCTATGCAGGTTTGCTCCCCAAAATGCCCTTTTCCTGGTGCAAGATATGTGACTTGGTCAGAGCGATACACTGTACCTGGCATCACAATGATGAATCGATCACCTGGTAAGCCATGCGTTACTTGCTGTGCAGAAAAGAACTGGGGCAATGGCTTTCCTCAGAAATGGGCCTGGCTTCAGTGCAACTCATTTGCTGGACAACCGCATTTGGCAGTCACTGCTGCGGCAGCTGTGCGCAACCTATTCAATATTCCAGGAGTTGAAGAGGAGGTTGGGCTCATTGGCATACACCACGAGGGCAAATTTTATGATTTGGGTGTGATGAACGGCAGGATGCGCTGGAGTATTGACCCATGGGGGAAGTGGAACCTTTGGGCCAAAGGAGATGACTTCGAAGCTCTTCTTGAAGCCTCTTGCGACAAAAACGCCGGTGTGCGTCTGCGTGCCCCAACTGGTGATCAGGGCCTCTACCCCGCATGCAAGGACACATTTTCTGCTAACCTGCGTTTGCGCCTGTGGGCCCTGGATCGCACTGGCATCCGCAAGCAGGACCCGATTGTGGACGCTGTATCCCGCAGCTGTGCTGCTGAGGTAGGAGGTGGTCCATGGTGGGATTCTTGGGAACGTGAAGCGAAGATCAATGACCTGGTGGGACTTGCATTGAGGGTGCCAGTAGATGACGCGCTTGCTGCTGTCGAGGAGTATTCTCCTGTTCAGCTGCCATCAGTATTCCTACCCCCTGGTTACTAGCTTCAGAAGAACTTGTTTGTACAGTATGCGGACTGAGCAAAACGAAGATGCTATCGTGGCAGTATGTCAATGGCTGCAAATGGTAAGCTTAAATCAAATATGACATCCTTGCTCAGTACGTAGCAGTAAGCCGCAGAGTGATGCAACTGAGAGCATGCCGATAAGCATTGTATGGAGTTGGGGATCCAGTTGTGTCTGAGGGAAGATGCCTGCGGTGATTGAAGAGTGTGCACTCAATGCCGCAGGATTCTGCAGTAACTGGATGCTGTGTGGCAGAGGGTTTGGTCTTTCGCCTGCATGTTGATGATCGTCTCAACTGGCCTGCAGCTGACTTCGCGTTGTTTTCTGTGGTACTGATTTATCTCCCTGTAGGTCATTACCGAGATGGAGGTAGTGAGTTGCTCAACAGTGTGAGGGGCTGGCACGTTGGTAAATCGAGAAAGTATGTTGATGTAGTGGAGTGCTCCTCATGACGTACTTGTGGCAAGGGCTTCCTGTGCCAATCAGAAGGGTGCTGACTCGAGCTTAATCATTCGTGTAAGACACTGATTGACAGGCTGATGGAATTACCTACGAGCCCTTTTCAAAATAAAAGTATGCGTGTCCCATTCAGTGGAGTTAGATCTATAGTGGTGCGTAGCCCCCTGACTGTGTTTCACTAAATCTGTGATGGCAGAATATCATGCCGCACAATTCTTTTGGTTCCGGAACTACGCCATACTCATTCAGAGCTTTGGCCTCAGCGCTACAGGCTGAAATCATGCAATTCGTTGCTAGAGAAACCACCAGAGACCCTTTACACATCCAGCTCAGAAGCTTGAAGAAAATGTGACAGGTGGCTCTGGCTGGACCCAGATTCGAACCTGGGATCTCGTGTAAAAGCACTTCAACGGTAACGGGCCGGCACATGTGATGAACCCTGAAAACAAAAATTCACAATCACCTCCGTTTCCTGCACCCACCATCACCCCACTGAACCTTCAACCGTTGAACTCTCCTGGCCCTGGGTGATACGGTGTGTGGAGCCAGAACAGGACCCTGAGACAGGTGAATGAACTCCAGTGTGAGTGCACTTTACAATCCAGAACAGCTACCAATCTTCCACATTAAACCTTTCAAGAGTCAACGAATCAGACTCCATGTAATCACTAAGCGATGAATTCAGAAGTGCTCCATCTTCATATCACAGAGCTAGATGCATGACATGCCCTGAACGCAGAAACCTTCCAGCCTACACCATGCTATCCATCCTATGGTTCCTGGCCACGATTTCTCCCCTGTTTGCCGGCTGAGGGCCTCCATTAACTCTTCCTGCAGCTGGGGGAGAACTACTGTATGCCTTGTGTTCTGCTGGCAACGAGAGTTCATTGTGTTGTGTGTGTCTAGATACTAGCAGTTCCAACCTGAACTTGTTCCTGTGGCCCTGTTTGTCAATGCTTCGTGATGTTTGTTGCATCAGTTCAGAACTTCTCTCTAACTGTTATGCATGCCCCGTTTGATTTGAGTCTCTCATGCCCGAAAGTGCTAGGCTCCATGCTGCTTGTGGCCTTCATCTACACCCTCATTGCTGAAATACACACATGGCTAGGGCAGCGCCTGATGCATTTCCGAACACGATGGAATGTATGTTACATGCTGATGAGGCGTCCCAAAATTACATTCCGAAATCAAGTTACAAGCTCTTGGAGATAGGTGGCCAAATTCAGACTCCAGGGAGATTCTGTGACTGGATGCAAGATGATTCACACGAATGTGCTCGCACAGTGCATGCAGAAATTTCCAAGATGTTGTTCCGTCACCAAGAAGAACAGAGGTCAACTGCTGCTGTCAGGGTCTTTGGATGCATGCAAAGCGTCATGCAGCAACGTGAACATGTTGTTCTGTGACTGCTTCTGCGGGAACTGAGCCAACTTCCCCCTGGCAGCGCTTTCAAGCACCGAGTCATCCAATGTCCGGCCTGCATACGCACTCCAGATAAGCAGGCCCATCTAGAATACCTTGGTCGTGGTGCAGTTGGGAGTTTCCATGGACTGTCACGCAGCCACTGATCTCATGTTGAGCAACTTGCTCAGCTCTGTGTCACACAGCATCGGATGACTGCTTCTGTAAATGGTGTCACCCAGAAGTTGTCCATCAATGTAAACCTTGATAAATCTTGATACAAAAGCCAGCTGCTTCCAGCATGGAATCCAAGATGCTGAGGTTCGTGCGCTGAGAGTGCCCAGGAAGCCTGCTGTGATCCGTCGAACCAACACGGATGTAGCTGTGGCCACGAGTCACGGCAGTCACGCCCCACTGAGTGCCCATACACCAGAATGTCAGGCCAACCGTCAGAGCTGGCAGAACGTCTAGTGCAGCTGAATTGCGACTCAACTCAAACAGATATCCAACCCCTATGAACATGTTGAGCACACCGTCAGTGTATGGGTTGGAGCTTTGCTGGAACGTTTCAAAAAGATTTTGCCTCCCCCGCAGCTGCTCAGGGCCAGGAGCATTCGCTTTTCCTCGTGCTTCTAGCCACATGTCTCCACCTGCATCAATCAGAGTGAGTGTCCCTGTGTCACTAACACAGTCACATGGGCGCACGTGACGCAGGTGTGACGAGCATCTGCACACGGAGTTGATCACCAGGCTCACTTAACTAGACAGAACAATCCTGAATCTTTGGGATTACTTCATAGATGTATGGCCCGCCAAATTAAGTGGTAAATTAAGTGGTATTGGTGATCAAGAGTGCAGGCTTGTACCTGTGAAGTGCGGGGCAGTCTGCAACCCTTCCACACATTTGTTCTGCATCACATCAAACAGATTCTTTCTGCCGCGCCTCATTTCTGGACCCTCACCGATCTGCACCAACACGTGATTACTCTGTCAGATCATCTAATGTGTCTACTGTATGCATCTCGCGTCCTTGCGAGGCCCCTCAACAGTGACCTTATCCCTGAACGTTCCTTAACGGTATCATAATGGTTTAGTTTGCTGCATCAGCAACACTTCCCGTGTCTTGACAAATTTCCTGTTCTGTTGGCCAATGCACTTGCAGAACCATTCAACTTCTCAGCTCTCAACCAGCTGCACGTTTTGGGTCAACAGGGAGAGATGAGAGACACCTTTCTTCCCCGGTGGCTCAGCCAATGGTCCCCAACTGCTTTGCCCTGTGAAATTAGATCATTCTGAAGCACGTTCTCGTCCACACGTTGGATGATCTCGAAAAAGTCTGGAAGGCCGGAGGAGTCTGGCCTTGCAACACCCTTGCCCTTTGGAGTCTCAGCATCAACCACCTGCACTTGCTGACACCTTGTACCATTCCCAACAACTACCGTAGTGTTGTAAGCGGCACTTCCTCCACAGTGTCTGCACAGTCGGTGGCGAAAGAGCATCGCAAGCCGCACACCGCTTTACCTGTTGTGGTGTTGTAATGATCCATGTACACACGGGACTTCTGGAGCTCTACAAGCTTCTCGTTGATAGGCTTGATGACGTAAGATCCATCCGGCAACATGTTACGACCGTATGGGGTGCTTTCGAGTTTGTCCCACTGCACAATCGGGAGCACAGACTTCCCAAGCTCCACACGTGGCCCTGCTCCACCCATCTGCAGTGTTCCATGTTGGATACTTTGGGGGAAACAATGCGCAAGCGAATTCTGCAGTATAATCTTGGCTGGGTTCATACAAGTGATGCTTCCCGCTCGGCCTTCCACTGATCTAGCTGGCAAGGGTCCTTGATGTCGTCGACACGGAACTTGATGCTTCGTCTGCCGTACTGGAGAGGGTCGTAGTCCGCTTCAATGATCACATCCCGAAATACAGCTGCTGATTTCTTGTTGGATGTGTTCAGGTAGTCTTGTAACGCTCGCCTGCAAGCCAGCAGTGCCAGACTCACACGATGCAGGAACAAAACTTCTTGGTCAACCACTGCCCCCAGATCATGTTGAATCGGGGAACCGTACCTAATAGGGCCGTGATGGCTAGAGATTTCTTCCCAGAATGAAACTGCATGGTTCTGTTAATAGTGCAGCCAAATAAAAGCCATCTGCTCAACAGAACCCATTCTGGCGTATGCCAATTGCAGACCTATGTTTCATGACACTAGAAAGGCCCTGAAATGGTCACGGATGCTTCTGGACAATTTGGGGAGGAAGGGGACGTCAAGAGTGTGCCTGCAGAGCTGAACAAGTGGGGCTCACCGATGCCTGTGCTCAATGTCTTCCACATTCATCTTCCTGAGGGCGCCATGAATTCGCTTTTGAATCGTCTCATGGACGTTGCGACTCCAGTCTGCATGTAGCTTCTCTCGCTTGCGGCGCTTCACTTGGTCTGCCACATTCAGCGTCTCCTGAGCATCCTTGACGACTCCCTCTGCACCCAGGAAGCCAGAGAGGACACTTGTAAGCATCTTGGTCTCCGCCTCTTCTTGTTTGCGTTGTCTTCGTGAGTTTGACTTCTGCACGAGTGAAAATGCTGGTATATGGAATAGACTGTGCCATCAGAAAACGTGATGTACCCAGAAGGCGATGACAGAAACTGATGTGTACCCTCCTTGCACCATACTGCTGTTGTGAGATGCGGTGGAGGCTCCTGGAGTGGACGACTTACTCGCAGGCACACCAGAGGAACAGGTTCCTTCCTTGCTGGTGGAGGACACTCCTCTGCTAGAAGCGTGCAGGACTCCTGAGGCTTGCTTTGACAAGCATCCTCCATTCTTGCTGACGACTTGCTTTTGCGTTGGACCTTTGGAACCCCCAAGCTCTCATCTGCTCCAAGAGATGCTAGCAGTTGCGGATCGTACACGCGAGCTTGCCCAATAACTCGACGTGCGGTCACCATGATTGAACGAACGTCGGATAATTACTAGGCTCTGTGTCACATCTAGTTCTTGGGACTGCGTGACTACATTCAGGCCCAATCTACATCCCATCAACAGACCACCCTCTCACTGCACCAGACCAATTACAGCAAGCTCGGATTCTTGGTGCGCCAGATGGACAGACACAGAGAGGAACTCTAGGAGTAGCGACCTGGCACAGGTAAATCTGTTGCCTTCATAATGGCTCACTTTCCTGAACACCCGATTGAAATATTTTTCATCATTGATCTGAACCTGACATGTCATGACACACCCCTCGTAAAATATTCTCAGGCCTGTGAAGCCCGTGCACAGATCCGTCAGAACCATGATCAGGGTGTGACATCCTTCATCATCTCTCTCCACAGATCATCTCCAAGACCTTGCAAGGCCACACAGCATGTGCTTCCTATCAATCGCTGGTGTATTGAGTTTCACGTGCCAGGCCTCATGCCTCTGACCCTCATCTCCCCAGCATCTACTGTCACTGGGCACCGTCTTCAAGAGACTGGTGACCAAGGATTCAGCAGGGGTGCTCCTGTTGCCACCCTCAGCACTGCAGCTTGCCCCTTTCAATCATCATGTGTTGGCGGCACGGAGCGTACTGTGGATTGCAGGGCGTCTTAGCATATTCCAAGCGGCAATTATTTCAGAGCGCAGTGGCGGCTCAGAGTAGAGTGAGGGAGATGCGCATCTGAGGAAACGAACAGTTTCTCTAAGTTGAAGGCAGATGGTTCCGTACATATGTCTTGCTACGTAACACTGATGCAATGAAACGATCATTCACATGCATTTCCACTGTCATAAAACTGTTGCACTGTCCAGATGGTGATCGAACTTGATGGAGGCACCCTACAGATGCTGACTTGCCCCTGCTCTGGCAGCACACTGATGGCACCAACGGCTGCACATGAAGATTGTCTTCATTGTTATTTATCTGCACTGCTGGCTATAGAACCGCAGCAGTTGTGCTTCAGACGATGCCCAGCACCATTTAAAACTATCTCCTCTTGTTGCCAACATCCAGTTACAAATTCAGGTCTGCTCAACACTGTTTTGCTACTCTCTTTAATTGAGAGCCATTACACAAGCTACATCTGTCGGTAGTGAACAGAGAAGCACGAGAGACTAGGGAAGCATGTGATGACAAGAGGCAGGAAGGGATGAAACTTGACATCGCAGAACTTCGGGTGACTACCATCTGACGGGTCTAGGTCATTGATCATCATGGACCAGTCCATTTCGAAGGCAGCTCGACTGCGACAGAGGCCACCTCCTGGAAAAAACTCTATCTTGGAACTAGAAGCAGAAAACCGCAGCGCTCTAGACCCATGAAAATGCACGATGCGCTCTTTTCTTATGGGTGAATACAGCAACGGGTTTGTGTAAGGGGAAGCCCATGTGCCCTGGCTGGCACCGGGCAAATGCCATAACAGGAACTGTGCCATGCGTTCAGGGCCCACTCGCCTTGCATTCTGCAGAACTGCTGCAACTTGTTCCCGCAGACTCCTGGTGTGCTGCTCGCCTGAGGGGCAGGGCATTCCGCCGCTCTGGCTGTTCTGCAACGAGTCTGTCTGTGAGGCGGAGGCTGCAGTGGAGGACCGTGGCGGCCGCCTCCTGGCTGTCAAGCGGGAGTTGCCGGGCGCGCCTGCATGTGCACGGGACGGCACGTGCGGGGATAACAGGCTCCTGGAGGGCATCGCTCTGGAGCTTTGATTTGCAGCAGTGCGGTGCGGCAGGCTGGGCGAGGCGGTGCCCTCTGGCGGCTTCCCCGCAGTGCCTGCGGCTTGCTCTGCTAGGGTGTTGAGCTGCTGCTGCATCACCAGCGAGTAAGGCATCAATGCCTTCCACATGCATGCATCGTGCAGATGTATGAGTTCATGTGAGTACCTGCAAACTCGCACCAAATCAGAACCGTGTTTCTGGGCCGACACACGCTCGTCGGCGGAAACCCCCAACCCCCCCCCCCCACCAACCCGCCAATACATCCCCCCCCATCTCCCCCACACAAAACCCCCAGCACAGAAGACCCCCCCCTCCCCCCACAAACCCCCACAAACACAGAGGCATGCCTTCGGGCTGATAGATCGATGCTTAGGTGTCTAAAATTGCCATACTGTTCTCTCCTTCTGCCCACACGCACTCACACACAAAACAGCACTAGATTTCAAGAATGCTTTCAACTCGCTTTCGAGGGAAGCGATGCTGAAGGCAGTGGCCAGCAGAGCACCACAGC
>JAUMHD010005129.1:0-13011 GCA_032359135.1 Ulvella scutata
TCTGGCTGGCAGGAGGTATCTGCTGCAGTGACGGTGCCGTTGTTGCATACAAAGCAGCTCACACAGCAGTCCCCTTCGGAGCCAATGTCTCCCACAGGGCCAAAAGCAGACGTACAATTGAACACCTCACCTTCTGGGGTATCAGGGGGGCACACTGCAAGCAACCACTCATCCTTTCAGGATACAGAAGGCACATCGTGGCAGGCAGCCTTCTCAAATGATCGTCACACATGCATCACGTGGAAAGGCTGCGCCGTACCCAAGGGATCATCACAGAACTGGAAGTCGTCGCACAAAAAGCGTGTTTGTACAACTACACCATCGGTGCAAGTGACACATGTGAAACAGCAGTCCTCTGCAGAGCCAGCTCCATTCGCAGGCACCAGGCTAGCAGTGCAAATTTCAGGCTGATCCTGTGGGTGCGGGCATTCTGAAAGCATGCACAGGGGATGTCAGGACACTTGAAGCATACTGGGAGCGATGTTTTCCACACTGCAATTCACAGCACTGCATATAGTTCCAGATGTCGCTAGATAGGGTGCCGAAACAAAAGCAACTGGCGCAGCACGGAAGCTGAAAGAACTGCACCTTCCCCAATCACAGGGACATCACATTTGTCTCCTTCAACGCAATCTGCAAGCGTTCAGACTCAATACCCGGTATCACTTGACGTCAATATGACCATTTGTAGTGTTTCATATTATTAGACACTTACACAAGCACCAAACAAGCACACTATACGCAGCAAGGGCCACACCTGATGGGTCCATAGGAGCAACACATTCGTCCTCCTCTGTGTCTGGCTGGCAGGTGGGCTCTGCTGTAGCGACGGTGCCGTTGGTGCATACAAAGCAGCTCTCACAGCAGTCCCCTTCAGAGCCAATGTCCCCCACAGGGCCAAAAGCAGACGTACAATTGAACACCTCACCTTCTGAGGTATCAGGAGGGCACACTGCAAGGAACCACTCAAACTTTCAGGCATTTCTGCATGGCACTGCACCACTCAGCCTGAATGAAAACCGATGCTGAAAGTGAGACCATGGCAGCACGGCTGTGGATCTCTTCTCTTACTCAAACCTCTCTCGTAAACAATGTGCACATCTTAATACTGCTTACCCAGTTTTTTGTGATCGCAGTTCTGTTAGAGAAGCCTGTGGAAACTGCGCTGGGATGCCATCGAGACACTTCGTTCTTTGTGCAAAGCAGGGGGTTCCTGAATCGTATCCCACGGAATCACATACAATAACAATTTGTAATGTTCGCGACCGTCGGAACATGTGACCGATACTTGTGACAGGAAACAGTGATATGTCAATGTGCCAAAAAGAGTAAGTGATTCAGAACTTGAGCACCGAGGACTGCACCTGTTGGATCGGTTGGGATACCACAATCGACACCTTCAATGTCTTGATCATAATCACAGTTGGTGTTGGTTGGGATGGGGATGGTGATTACGGTTTCAGGAGGGGCAGGATCACTGGAGGGGGTTGGAGCATCTGCCCCAGAAGGGTTGGGAGTGCCTGAGTCTGACAGGGTGGGGGCACCTGAGTCTGACGGGGTGGGAGCGGCAGGGTCTGAGGGTGCGGGGGCTTCTGGTCCAGAGGGGGTGGGGGCCTCAGAGTCTGAGGGGGTGGGAGCGGCTGGGTCTGATGGGGCCTCTTCGTCGTCAGGGACAGAATCTGGAGGCACACACAACCAAGATATGACTCATGAGTATAAAATGGGTTGGGTACATATGGACTTGACAGTGCCTGCTCTGAAATGACCAGGGCGTCGCCATGCATCACATGCCCGTTTTACAAGGCGCAGCTGCACAAAATATTTCTGAAGAACTGCCCAATTGTTGTTGTGGAATATATCTAAGCAGGTGACTTCACATACCCTAGACGTGGGTTGTTTTTAGGTTGCTATACTGCCTCATTAGCAGCACGGAAATACCGACCACCGTTAAAAAGCTTTCTCAAAGTGCGGACAACCTCTCCTTCAGAAAGGTGAGAAGCCTTTCTTCAAGCATGTGCTAGGGTCGTTCTGCGTCAACTGTAAGATTTAAACCCCATGTCAGCACTGGAGCCGTACGCAGAGCACCAGTGCATGAATCGAATGCTCAAGTTTGCCGTTGCTACTTCTGAGCAGAACATGAAAGCTGTCTCAAATATACCTTTGATCTGTTATTGTGGGAGGTTGTACCGTGTATCGGAAAATGCAGCGTGCAAGAATGGGTGAACTAGCGACTTGCGATACTGGGAGGACCTTCCGGCCTTATCCTGGTTGAGCAAGCAGATGAATCCAGAAGAGGAACGTTCAAGTGGTAAATTCGCGTACCTTGTTGTTGTAGTGTCCGAAGCGCCTTCGCGGCATCGTCCGGGGTGCCACTGGCACTGTCCCATCCTGAGGATGAGACTGCTGTGTCGTACCGCAGTCTCGCTGCTGAACCTCGCCCCCAAAGCAGCAGTATCACAAGAATTGAAATCAACATGAGTATACTTGGCTGCACATCTTGATTGACTGGATCTTGCAGTTAGCAGCGCAAACACTGCAACAAGATGGCGCCAGGTTGTCTAGATTCGTTGTGACGTCACGTCTACGCGTTCACGTAACTGAACAGGCACCGATGTGTAAATTTTGGAAGGCTCCTTCGCCTTGAACAACGAAGAGACGACTTCTGCGTTCATCTCCCATCCGAACACCGACTCAGAGAGGTTGTATGCTTCGTGATGCATATATGCATGACCGTACTGGTGATTCGCAGTACCTTGTAAAAAGTTCGCGGTGGCAGATATGTATACGCAGGCATTTTATTCGGGGCAACATGTTATGCTACTGGAAAGCCAAATAGTCA
This sequence comes from Ulvella scutata, assembly GCA_032359135.1. Lineage (NCBI taxonomy): Eukaryota > Viridiplantae > Chlorophyta > Ulvophyceae > Ulvales > Ulvellaceae > Ulvella > Ulvella scutata. The sequence goes on from JAUMHD010005129.1 coordinate 2,840, forward strand.
ACAGCAGGGCCCTGTTTTCGTTTCGACTGGCGTATGCAGACAGGAAACAGATTTATTTCCTGTGCAGATGCACTCAATCTAATTATCACGAGATAATTCAAACATATCATGTGCTTTCGGTTATATTGCTGCACAACCCACCAGTGTGAACGTTGGTGCACGTATGCACACATACATCACCAGGTTTAGATGGTGGGGCATGTGTGTTGTTTGTGTAGATAGATGTCACCGCTTGCTCTTTACTGTGCTGAATTGTTGCATCTTGCAGTTGGTGGAACATGTTGGGAGAGGTGTGGCAGCACGTGTGCCCCACAGGTTGTGCACAACTGTGTCTGGCAACAGTGGGAACGCAGTAAACGCATCTCGTACTCTGTCAAGAATCATCACATGCAGATGCTTTTCGAGCTTCTGTGTCTTATTATCTGTGTTAGGTACATGTCGCTAACATGTTGACAAACCGGCATGGGGGCATGATCTGCGCAGATGCATGAAGTGCGCAGTAATGAGCTCGACCGAGCTCGAGCGCGCGCAGTACATATACTATATATCCACCAATGTATACAGGATTTATAGCGTATGGTGTCCAGGACAAAGGAAATGTGACAGAGGATGAGCACATGCTCTACATCTGCGTGTGTCATTCATTATATATGCATCTGCAGATAAATGTATCAGGTGCTGCATATATATAGCTATCACACGTGGCCTCTGTGTGTACACCTGATGCAGGTGTAATCTTGAGTACTCGTGCCGCAGTAGGTGGTGTGCGTGACAAGCTTACGCGACAGGTGAATACAGATGACGGTACTGAACTTGCAGCCCCTCACTGGTGCACTACGTCCCACTGAGACTGACGGGCAACCACCCGCCCTCCCCCCACCCTCCGCTTGCAGTTGCCGCATGATCCCCCCCCCGCTTGCAATTGACGCATGTCACTTCCTCGTCCACTGCACGGCAAACGAGAGGGCTACATCCACACACAAAAACTTAGGTGGCCCAAGACGCAGAGTGGGGGAAAACGAGATAAGCATAGAAGGCAGTCAAACACCACCTGTGCGCAGGCCTGTTGCAGGGGCAGCATGAGTCTAGGAAGCTGGAATGCAGAATCTGCTGCACACCAGGGATGTGCGATGCCCCATACTCCTACACTCTATATAGCCTTGACATCATAAATTGCACATAATCATAGAATGGCTAGACTTTTGGTGTGAGGCTATAGGATTAACCCAACAGGGCCATAGTAATCTAGGACGATACAGCGTCAACGTTGTGAGCAGTCACCTCTCCACCCACAGCATCCAGAAGATCATGGAATACCGTGTGGAGTCTTGCAAGTATCTGCATGTATTACGTGCGGCACTGTCGAATTTGCCAATGCCCTGCATATCGTGCGCGGAAAAACCACCTGTCCGTGGCTGCCAGATATTAGGTCCAGCTAAGGAGAAGTTTGCACGTCAAGAGAAAGGAAGGCTTTCCTTACTGTTGCTAAAATATTGAGAGCAAGAAACTATCACGCTGTGGAGTGTCAATTAGCAGCCCTAGCACACATTGATACAGACGAGGCGTTTGCGGACAGTGGGTGCAGATGAACACGTCAGAATCAGCATCTGGTAGCCAAAAGTAGCGTTTCTTATGATGTGAAGTAACTATTGTTGACATCAGGAACTCTAATTGAGCTTCGTAACGATGTAAAGCTCACTTAACCAGTACGCACGCATCTGCCTGTACCAAAGCCTATATGTTCCTAGAAGTGAGTGCAGATGAACAAGTGCGTACAGGTTCACATTTATAGGTAGGATATGCCTGGCTTTAATCCCGTTACTCCAGCTACAGTACAGTATAGAACCGGTTGGAAGCACAGTAGGGTCTCAAACATGGCTGCAGCAGACCAAGGCGCTCTTCCGCAGCAACAGCATATGTGAATCTCCCACCGGCACTTCCAAACCTGTGTGGGCCAACCAAAAAGACATTCCAGGACCCTGAAACAGAGATCCCACACGAGAAAAAACCCCAAAGTAGAACCTGACTCAAGAAAAGTTCATCTCTCCCGTGCAGATGCTGGAACCACAGACACAAGGTTCTAAAGCTGTCGTATATCACTTCTTTTCTGCTGCCAGCGCCAAGCACACTTCAAGGTGGCGCGTGCAGAGGACACAATTCAGCTCGTCACGACACCTATCCACTGGTGCCTTTCCAAGACATTCTCAAGTGGGAGAATGGCAAAGCACCAACATACGAATTGACTCTGACATGTGTGTGATTCATCAGGTAATATGTTGGTACATCAAGGCTACCGCTGCTCAGCTGCTTTTCTCCTTCTGTGCCTGGCTTGCCTGATACTTCGCAGACTCTGCCTACATAGGAAGCATGTGATTCAACATACAAAGGATCCATAAAACATTGAGCGCATGTCGGTATCTCATGTTGCGAAACGAAGTGCCGAGTGCAGGCCCTAGCGATGTGAGTTGTAAGGCCTCACAAACTGCAACAGCATCGCACCAGTGTCCATTGCGAAAAGTCAAAGAGACCGATCATGTTTATGGTAAGCAGATAACCGGCGGTCGCTATCAGTGCTCCGGTCACCACACGCTGCCCCACATCCAGAGCACCAAGAGAAGGCATGGTTGGTTCAGACTCGCTGCAAACAGCAAACTGCAGCACCCGAAGTACAGATACTACCGATGTACGCAGGCTGAAGAAGGTGACCTTCACTGTGTCTGCAGAGGCCGGAACGGAGAACGATGGCGGTGCGGATTTCGAATCGATCTGGCAAAGAGAAGGCTATCACTCAGTGTTGATCGGAACTATGCAGTTGCATTGTCATCCAGCAGAAGGCAGCCGATCCGCAACATTTCCGACGGGTGATCACCGGTGATGGCATGTAGCGAGCGGTCATGCATAGCTCATTTCCACAGGCGGGGGGCCGTTCATGTTGTTTTTAGCTTTTGCCACTACCGAGAACATCATTGGAAAGATCATTTTCTCTACTTCCTAAATCTGTGCTCAGACTTTGCATGCGGAGACGGACGGCGACACTGTGGCAGCTTGTACATGTTCTTGGCACCGTCCATGGGCGTCCCGGGAGATGCCCACTCTGCGCTGCAGGGCACACACCCAGAAGCAACATGATCCTCAGCTCGAGATTTGAACGTTCGGCTGCATACCTCGCTACGAACAAGCTTTGGGCCCGGTAAGGTGCATGCACATCCTGCATCCGGTATTTCGAGCCATCACAGTTCGTAGCTCGCAGCTGTCCGTGCTAGCACGTAACGAAACAATTCGTGCATTTAGCAAGTTGTCGGGGTGCCTTTCGCTTCCGTATACCTTCGTGAGGCAGCCTATGGTGTATCACTATGGTGCCCAAGCGTTGAATTGGTCACCAGAGCAGCTCCATGTACTGATCTGAATAATGTGCCAGCACAATATGACAAGTAGTTCCACTATGAGAAATACAATCTGTTCATGAACCTCGTCGTTGTGCATGCCAATAGCTGTATGGAGAGGAACAGCATGGCGCATGGCACCACGCTTGGCACACTATACTGCTCTACGGACCACAACGGTCTTACTTATTGGTAAGTGGTCTATTTGTACTGTGGAGTGCTGCAGCATGTGACCATTCCTACAGATGCTGAAGCCGCTGCAGACGTCTTAGCACTCGCAGCTATCATACCGCATCAGAGGGCATTGCAGCATGTCGGGCTGCATGAAATCCGCCTGTCGCTCCCAGTTGTGAGAAACCTCGGGCAGCTCTTCGGCTGCCTCCCCCAGACCGTCACCACCCTCACTCTGAACTTTGTGTACGGGGATCAGTCCAAGAGGCATGAGAAGGTGCTGCTGTTCCAGAGCATTGCCCAAGTAGGCAACCTGAGGGAGCTTCACATGCCGGATTGGGAAGAGGTGGTGGGGGAGGATGCGGCTGTTTGCGTTCTTCCTCTCAAGGGAATGCCGTATCTGGAGTTTGTGCACGTTGTGTTTTCTACAGACACTGACCATGACGAAGCTTATCCTACCGGTTTGTTGTTTGTATCTTCCAGACACAGATAAAGAAGATGCGTTGTGACCGTATTGCCTGCAGTAGCAAAAGCAATGTTGGTTTGGCAGTGCTGTGATGTATCCAGTACGCATATGGGGTGAGATCGATTGGTAGCTAGACCAAGTGATGTTGTGGAGCAGCAGTGCAGTGCAGGTAGCAAGTGGGGCGGCAGAGACTACTTATAATTGAATGGTCGTTATCATGAGCTTGTGTTGTGAACACAGAATGATGTAGGCGGGACAGATCCGTGTACACACGCGTGGCAGGACGATGTCTATCTGAACATTCTTGAGTGCTTTTGGGCTGTATCTTGTGGTTGAACTCTTCATCACGTTACGACGGCATTCATGGGAAGTGTCTCAAGGCGGCTGAGCGCATTGTGGGTCGGCACAGCAAATGCACGTACGACAATGTCTTGGTAACATCATGAGTCGGAATCTGCGTGATCAAGGTTACCACGGATACCCTCGACGCACACGACGAACACATAGATAGATGGACAAAACAAACCTTCTCGGAGCTGAATGGTGGAACAAAAGCGTGGAGTGGTGGACAATTTGTCTTAGTAGATTTTGCCTGCTTTGGTTCATGCATATTCACTTCGTTTCTGATTTGTAAGATAAGGTGGAAGATAACCGTTGTGCACGGGGGTTTATAAGCAGCCCCGGCAGCGTGGCGACGCCAGGGGTTGCGCCAACCAGGCCCCAGAAGGCTATACCACAGCAGGGTGGCACAGCAGCGTAGGCAGCCTGCCCCGATCCGGTCGCAGGAGGCGGGAGGGGGAAGGGCGGTCACCGGAGGAAGGTCAGGTGCAGGAAGTGGGCGGTGCCAGGGGAAACAAAGCGGTGGAGGCATGGCGAGGCAATACGGAGAGGAGTACGCGGCGGGGGGTGGGCTGGGGGGGGTGGGGGGGGTCCGTGAGGGGGGGGCTAAGACCCACAGCAAGGTGTAGCCAGGGGCAGGGGTGGGGGGGACAAAGGGGGTGTGTGGGCCGTGGGCGCCGGCAAAGGGGCGGAAGGTCCAGGGTTTGTCGGGGTTGGGCGACCATGGACCACGCACAGCCATCATGTACTCCCAAGCCAGGAGCAATCCAGGTCGTAACCGCGAACAACAGCAAAAAGAAGATACAACATCATCACAGTGCAATACATCTGGACAAGCTGTGTCAAACCAAAGGCATGAAGGGAGGATCTCCTGCTTAACCACTTTCAAAAAACAATTTACACTTCAAAATTGGTTTTGAATTGTGTACTGCGTTGCATGCGCTGGGGTGATACGCACCTAGCTCTATCTGAACGGCATTCATGAAGCAATGGAATTAAACAATACCTTCAGATCGACAGCAGCATACACTTGGCAACCCACAGAATTGAACAAATATGAGCATTCCTGGTTGTCCTGTGCACACAAGTGAAATAAAAGAAATAATGCTGAGACCCAATATTTGCTTGGGAAAAAATGAATCAATTGACAGAGAATATCGGCGCTGCTTGGCCTACAACAGAGTTCCCTACGAGAACTTGCAGACACCATGTGACTATATCTGGCCTTCATGATACAACCATCCAGTGCCCCAAAACAGAGAGTTAGGTCTCATATGTTTGCATGCATGCGACGATGCACAAGCCCACACCAAAATCATGTCACAACACCTGCTGCCGTCCACCCTGCAGCTTCACCTGCGAGAACACCTTCAACTTCCATGAAAACTTTGTGTAGGTTCAACTTCCCTCGACCTGAGCGGCGGCGACCACGGGCTTTGCAAGGGTCGGAGAAGCAGCCACCAATGCCTTCCCCCCCAAGTCGCCTCCGCTCTCGACGTTGTCCTCTAGTTCGTCGATGTGCGCCCAACGTGCGACCATCGCAGACACAGCGTAATCGCCTGTCACGTTGAGCACTGTACGGAACCGATCCATGAACCAGTCAATCGCCAGGATAAACTCAAACCGAGGCCAACATACGTGCATCGCTATACGTTTCGAAATGTATAACACAACGTCAAAGTTGTGAATTAGGGTTGTGAGGAAAAATCTTGCCATCTGCTTAGTTCAGCAAACCTTGTAGGTGGTACACTTATGTTGTATATGTTGTGTCCTGATCTTGGTTGAATTTGAGCCCTAGAAATGTTGCTAGTACTAATGGTTATGTCACAAATGTGAGTAGCAAGAGATTCTGTGGAAGACTGCAGCCCATATCAGCATCGACGTGCCGAGTTGTGCACAGTAGGAAGATGGGTACGGAAGCTACTCATTTATGTATTTTTTGTGAGTACCGTTAGGGTTTTGGATAGGATCATGGCATGACGCTTAAGTGATCTGCACAGCAGTCGTCAAGGAGGACTGGCCACCGACTATTCTACGCTCTGTGTCAAGCAGATTGGCAATGTGTGAAGTGGAATATGCGTTGACACAGATGCGTGATTGTCTGACCGCATGAATGATATCATGCTCATTAGAAAGGACGGCATGCAGCGACTTGTGCCTGCCATAGCTAAGAGCATGGGCTCGTGCAGGATACCAGCTTGTAGTATGTGTAGGCACACACAGCCATATATGCAGGTGGCAACACCGACAACCACACACGGAACGCATTTAGGTGTGTCATTGGCAGCATGTCGCCCGCTACCTGAAAGGGGGGGGGGGGGGGGTGGGGGGGCGCTGGGGAGCACGCTATAATAACTAGTTTCTTTTAGTCCTTGCCATGCTGTTCCTCTCAAGCTTATTGTTAGGAATGTCACAGAGGTAACGGTGTCCTGCAATGTGCTCTGCGATGCTGAAAGTCCGGGTTGAGGGTTGAGGGTGCGCACCTTCAGAACTTTCAGCAGTGAGCTACACTCCATGGGGATTCCCGCTCCACGCAGATGCTGCGCAAGAGCAACGCTAATGAAAATTGCAAAGAACACGACGGCCGCGAAGTTACCATCGTTGAGTGACAGGAAGATGTTGTCGGTGATGAGCTTCTCAAATACGCCTTCATACAGTGTGTCCGACAGCGAAATGTCCGCGGCGGGGCCAGAGGTGCGAGTGGTGAGGATGCTGCTGGTGTCGGTGAATTCAAAGAGCGTGCTTGCGGCGTAGTCGTCGCCAGTTGGGGCTTGGGCGGCGCTGCACTGTACGGTGCCGTCGGCCATCTGGGTCAGAAGCTGCATGCATGATGATCGATGGTGACTTGAAGTTGTCATTCAAAATCAACACTGGAGGTTTCATACATTCAAACACTGTATCGTGCTTGAAGTTCATCTGAACACGCCAGGAGATGGGGTTACCCTGTGCTCGTGTTCACTTGTCACTGCTTTCTGCCACATGAAGGGGGGATATGAGACAATGAAGAAGCACGCCGTCCTCGCAGACGATCGAGCATTACACTCCATACAGCAGGATGGTGGGAGGGGTGAACCGTGCGGGGGTGAACCGTGGTTGACGTTGAACCCCCCGCTGTAGTGATAGGGTTTTGATGTGGGGGTACCTTTGGCTCAGTATGCACGGGTGGTCACATCGGATGTGATGCATGACATTCCCAGGGGAAAAATGCATACAACATCTAGGTGCATATGTATGTATACAAGTCTAGATGCTATGTGATACGTTGGTTTTCGGGTCGCATTGATACAACACATGTGGACACAGCTTGCTGGAAATGCTTCTCCAGTTGTACGGTGAGTGTGTGAGGGTCACACGTGAGGGTGCGTCGACCCCCACCCCACCACCCCCCCTGCCCAAAGCATGCTTTATCTTCCAGCAAGAAGAGTGTTGGCATACATGTGCATGCTCACCACGCATATAATTCCGCCGCTGCAAGACCAGCTACACACGTGCGAAGCAGGCATATGCGATTGCCGAAGATCGACTGAAAGCGCCCAAAACCTCATCCTGCCGACACCAGGGCATGGAGTTCTGTGACATCCCCTCACCGCATGCGTGTGCTGCAGGACTGAGTTGCGACGAAGACATGGGTGACTGTGGCGGGGTCTGCATTGACAAGAGTACTGGGCGAATGCACAGAGGCGTGTGCGAACGTACTGATGCAGGCGGTGCGTGGCCCCTCCTTGTACGCGCTGCTGCGCCCATGCTGACACAGAAGAATACAACGCCATGCATGTGTGCGTTGCAACCAGCAGGTCTCTGTGTGTGTGTGACTCACATGCATGCAGTTACTAAGCCGCTTGCCCTTGCAGATTGCGCAATGACCTGCGACCCTGATGCGTGCGCCGCTTCAGTGGCGGACCCTGAGTGCGAGTCAGGCATTTGCGTTAATGGTGTATGCACCAAGACCGCCAACTTAGGTGCGCAGTTGCGCTGACCACCCCCACAGTGCATGCCTCAAAACTCATTTTTCCAGGCTCAGTACAGCGCCTTTGGGTCTTGCCCCCAGCCATGACCAGCCGCATAAGCTTGCTGTGCTGGGCTCGGCAGGCTGCCCCCCTCCCCCATAAGATGCCTCTTATCTGATGCTATCAACACACTGTGCAAGTTCCAGTACAGAGCTTCTGAGTTACACGTCGCGGGAAGTGGTGCAAACAATCCTGATACATATTTAGAGCTCAAGTGCATCTCCAGAGGGTACAAATCGTTGCTCATGCATGCAAGGATGCATGCATGCATGCATTGTGGATGTCACCATGCATGAAATGTGCTGCAGGTGACGATTGCCAGGTAGACGCCATGCCATGTGGGGGAGTGTGCAGCGCAGCAGGAGTGTGCGATATCATCCTGGAAGGAGGTGCGACCTCCCCCACAACCCCACATGCTGATATTATGTCCCTTGTAGCCACATTGACGCACACCGAGATGGTTGTCTTTGACTGGTGGCCCAAGCTGTAGTCTGCCATGCTGACATGGCCATCCCCGTGCACATGCAAAAGAGGTAGATCTTCTAGGAATAGGGGGAGCTTCGAAAGCGAGGCAAATATCATTGAACGCTCCAAGTTCTTGCTTGTGCAGATTCCCCCCCACCCCCTCCACCTCCCTGTGATCCTGACGAATGTGCCGCAACGGCTGACGTATTCTTGTGCCAGGAGGCAGAGTGTCAGTGGGACTCTTGCATCATCACTGAACAAGAAGGTGCGTTTTTGCTCTGTGCGGACTCAGAAATATGCAAAGCTGTGCACGAGCCTCACGCAGTGCGCACGGCATGATGTTTCTTCCACACTTCATACACAAATCCCGAGCAGGAAAGATGGCACTTTTAGCAACCCAGTTGCCTCAATAAGTCTGCCACCTGCGGTCATTCATCTAGTGAGAGGGTGACCTCATTCACAGTGTACCTGGGGTTTCGTTCTTGGATGGGAAAGGGCTCATGAGGTCCGCCAGATGCTTTCAAGTTCTCTTGGCGGGGGCATAGTCGGGCAATCGCGCTAGCAAGATATCGCGTTTTTGGCCGCCCGCGCACGATTAATCGCGCAGTGCTAACCCCATGTTGCTCGAGTAAATGGGGGTGCGCGTTGTCGCGCATCGGATTGGATAAATTAGCCGTGCTGACGTACTGCTTCGTATTTGTGTTCCTGTACAAAGTGCAAAGCACGTACAGTGCTCTCCGAACAGCACGAACGCCAAATTGGATGTGGAAGGGAGGACTGTCTGGTGTGTTGCCGGGTGGAAGCACTGTTCTTCGGAAGGTCACCAGACACAGTTCTCCTGGCCATCTGAAATCGCATATTAACGCCAAATCATGCAACCAATTTCCCTCCAATCACCCCAGATTACCGCAAAATTACATATTAGAGGCAGGAGCTATAATCTGACTTGCAGCGCGCAGCAGAAGGTTTTCCAAAATACTGGTCGAGATCACGACCAAAAGTGTCGTTATTGGCAACTTGTCAGGCAGTGTCACCCGAAATAATCGTGGCCACCCCGGAAAATCATGATTGTTGCATGTTGAATCCCCTAACACGAGCACTTTAAAGCATCTGCCTGACATAATCAGCTTTTCCCCATTTCTTAACTGTACCTCTGGTCACGACGTGATGTCAGTTACTCGCGGGCCGTGCACGGATGAATGCCAAATTGGCTCAAATTAGAATTTTTTTACCGAATCTTGCATTTTAATGAACTCAAGTTTGAATGCGCGTTCTGCACACTTACAAACGGGATTGTATGTGCAGCTCTGCCAACTTGCGAACACCCTGATCGTTCCACCC
>JAUMHD010005151.1:0-12999 GCA_032359135.1 Ulvella scutata
ACAAACCACGATCTACAACACCAGTGGAACAAGCAACAGTAGCAAGGTTCTGCAAGTAACCCTCAGCAGAGGGGCCTGACTTTCCAAAAGTAGACACAACCAAAGGAACCATAGTGGCTCCGTTCAAGTAGTCAAAAGTGTTCATTTTCGGAGGTATTACACGTAACAATTCATGATATTCCGGGGTGAGCACGACGGAAGTTAATTAGTTTGGCTGACAGTGGCCGATGGCAGGAAGTGGTTGCTGGAAGCCGGGGACGCTGGCCCCGGTGAAAGGGAGGTGCGCGGGGGGCGCCGAGGCCGCAGCGGGAGAGAGGAGGCGACGCCGAGAGGGCGACAGTCGCAGCAGGGGGGTCAGCAGCGGGGGCTGGCAGAGGCGGGGGAAGCGGGCGGGGGGCAGGGCGGGGCCGAAGGAAGACGCAGCGGTGGCGGGGACGGCACCGGCACGGAGGGCGGGGCGGTGGTGATGGGCCACGGTGGCATGTGGGGGTGGGGGGGAGGGGGGTTCTTATGCGCCGCAAGTGGAAGCGGCGTCGGCGGAGGTAACAGGCAGGCCTGGAAGGAGGGGCCTGCCCGCCACGCGCGCATTAGCTTAGGGGTTACACTATGTCATACTTTCTCCTGCAGGTGGCGGTGGCAAGCTCGCGCAACGCCTGGTCACCAAAAGTGCAAAGGTCACCAAAAGTGACCTTGTCTACCGCACCGGTGGAGGCGGCCAGTAAGTTCAGGAGCTGGCCAGCGAGGTCACCCAGCCTGCCGGAAACATGTGCTGTTTGGGGCTGTCTCTGTGGCGGTTTGGACTGCTCTGGCTTGGTGTGTTTTATGCTGCTTGGTGGGTGGTGAGAGGTTGGAGGTTGTTCTGTACGTTGCTGTGTTTCGGATGGGCCCGTGCATTCTTTGTGCTTGCAACCCGTGCCACAATCGATGTAACATCACGTGAACGAGGTGTTACTTTCACCATGAATGAGCTGCAGGTTTCATGCGAATGTACTCGCAAGCAGACGAGGAACCATACATGAGAATAGTACCTGATGTAACCGGCTTGAGCACATGCAGTGTTCTCGATGTAATTTTCACACGCAGTGTTTCTGTACTCCTCTCCACAGACGCAAAAACCAAGTGCATCATCAGGCACCAGGAAAGCACGCAACCATTTCTTTTAAAGGCCGTTTAATACCGTACATCCGACAAAAAAAAACTATGAGTCGGGACAGAGCAGGACACGATGTCACAAGTACTGTGCTACTGTCGATTTAAGTTCCACTGTGGCCCTTTCAATCTGTCACTGTACCACAACTGGTTGTGTTATTAGAGACGCTCTTAGACATATGCGCTTTGTGTGCTACCGTGCCACGCCACTATTGATGTAACTTTCACTGTGAAACACCTGTCACTGTGAAACACACTCTGTTACAGCCCAACCCCAATCAACAAAGAGGACCACATGAGGACAGCCAGAACATCTACACACCCCAGTGTGAACCCGATCCCGAATCACTGCCCCACAGCACTGCTGAGAAGACACCACCAGAAAAAGATTGATGTAAGTTGACCACCAGACAAGACCACACAAACAACCCCAAGACTGCCACTGACGTACACATGCCACATGCACACTCCATCCTGCCGCAGACATGAGAACAAAACATCGCGATGGGCATTCAATGGACAACACTCTGGACGTGAGGTTGCTTCTTGCCTGTGTGTCGAGAGACGCCAAAAACTAAAGAGGAAGCATGAGGGCTCCGCACAAGCACACTCAGAGATGCACACACACAAGCACACTTGGAGATGCTCCTAGACCTATGTGCTTTGTGTGATAGTGTGGCGTGCCACTATCAATGTAACTCTCACAAACAAGCACACCCACACAAAGTCCAGCAAGCCTGCAGCTACCCTGACCGCACATCAGCAGCCCAACGCTGAAGTGCACAGCAGCACGATGCAGTGCAAGACCTTAATGGTACCTGAACACCCATCAGCCCAACGCTGAAGTGCACAGCAGCACCATGTAGTGATGCAGTTGCATCGTGCTGAAAGCCCATTCAAGGAAAGGCAAGACCATAAATGGTAAGGTGACTGGCAGCTGCACCGGACACTATAGGACAGCTTGGACACAAAAAGAACCCCTCCTACCACACCACCACGCTCACCATCCATCACTGCAGCTGCCTCCACAGAGGCCATTGGGATCTAGTTTCGTTGAGAGACCTGGTGGCCAGAACATGAAAGATCTGTCCGAACAAGATAAGATAACCGCAGATCTGGCAGGAACATGTGGCCGGAATTCGAATTCGAAAAACGTTGGACATCACTCGACTGGACACACATCACATCACAAATAAACATCGACAGGACGCAACACAAGAATGTTCTGGACTAATGCATGCACTCTCAGTGCACTTGTGCTGCGCCAGCATCGATGAGATTACCCCTGGCCCGTGGTTGTATCCCAGTGCTTCTTCAAACTACACCACTGAAACCGAAACCACCTCTACTCCTCTCTGCACTGCTGCCAAGATATGCTGACTTCAAAACTGTATAGGTAGCTACCTTAAGCAGCAACTAGAGGTCTCGATCGGGCCCCCAGATGCCCATCGTAGCACAAGCCCAGAACAGCACACAACCACCATAGACCTGTTCCAGCTTGATCGTGAAGACTGTACAACCCACTACAGCACAACCCACGTTGCACATCACACACGGGCACAATGGTGCAACAATACTTTCGAATTCATCGGAGCCATAGCATGAATGTAGTGAAATCGAATGCGTTCGTACAGCCTCCCGGAGCAGACACCACATGTGCAGCAGGTGGAAGAGCACATGTTCCATGCTGTGGAACACGTGCTCAGACGGTGACAACATGGTGGCATCAGGGTGGAAGTGGAAGTGGGAGTGAAGACCACGAAGAATGCGCATCAAGATGAACCAGAGACAAAGCCAGAAGACCCCATGTCGTTGCATCCAGCAATGCCACACCACGACTTAAGCAGGAAGAGACTCAAGTAGATCAGAATCGGATCCCATGTTCGTCAGGCAGAACTCAGAGTTCTCCCCAAGAGGAAAGAATGGGGACAAAACCAACAATCAAAGGAAGTTACAGACCACCAAAGTTGAATGAGGTGCCCTGGCTTGATTCCATGCCTTGCTGTGATACAGAAGGTGCTGCTGCAGCACCCCCAGCAAATGCAAACATGCCCGATTGGTCAACAGCAGGAGTGGCATTCTCATCTTCTGGCAACACCTGCACCAGAGACCCTGTTCTCAAGACACTGATATAGAAATCACCATGCAGACTACCAGCAACATTCTGCTGTGCTATTCGAGTGAAGAGCTGTATACTTTGTGTCAGCTGATTTTGGCTGTTTGGTTTCACCACCTTTCCGGTTTGTAAAAGCAGCAACATGAAGATTATTGAAACCTGCAGCCTGACAGATGAACAACACCATGAAGATGATTGGCACCTGAGGAATAAGACTGCAGGATGTTGCTGGCAGCGGGAGGGAATGACACATGTGGTTATGTTCAGGCAATCATGTAGCTCATCAATGTGCACAAGGCACCATGTTTTTGTTGTTGCATAGGTGTGTTTACACTCATTTGTAGGCGTTGCATGGATGCTGCTTACGGCGTTGACAAGTTTCAGATGCTCTATCGTGGTGCACCTTTCGTGCTTGTGAGCCGCGCCCTTGTCGATGAAAACACACAAGTCACCATGCCAAGCGCCTCACATCCCACCCGTAAAGTCTGTGAGATTTTTAATATGGCACTCATACAACCACTACAACCAACGCAGGCCTGATGTATCCGAAAACAGCGCAAACAGAACTACAGAGCTCTGCCCCTTATTCATGAAGACAGGAAACGGGAACAGTGTGCATAGAAACAGTGTGCATAGTAACAGTTTGTACGGAGTGGTAAGCAGGAGAGCACCTCAAAGAATGTAGACAAAATCTCGACAGCCTTTGAGGACACATCTTCGCTGCTGTGGTTCTGCAAGTTTTCCAGGAGATCCAAGCCGCCTGCATCCTCGAGCATGACTGCGTACACATTCTCACCATTGCTGCCTGGCAAGGACCGCAGCCTTTCTGCTGCTGCAAGGATGTTCTTGAGGCCCTCGAGTGCAACCTACAGAGCAAAATTATTGAGCTACTCGAAGAAACACCAACCTTTGCACACAACCTAATTCCTAGCCAAGAACAGTCAACAATAGAAGCACTATGCTGATGAAAAAGCAGATGTATGCACTTTGTGTACATCACATCTCAGAGAGTGATCATAAACGTAGTGATCAGAGAGTGATCAATAGCATAGTGATCATCATGACATTGTAACATTGTCATCAGAGAGTGATCAGTAACATGTCGAGTACAAGGAGATGAAGTGACTGATGACTTCAAGGCTTTGAACAGCATCACATCTCATGAAACATGTCGAGTACCGAGAGGTAATGATGTCAACAGCGAGCGTGCCTGGACAACACGAGGATCCATCACTCTGAGAAGCTCACAGAGAGGAGGAATGCATCCATACTGCACCAGCTGCTGGATCTGGGTGGGGTCTCCCCCGGATGTGGCATTACTGATGGCCCATGCAGCCTCCCTCTTGATCTCCAGCTCACCATTCTTCAGGAGGTTGACGATTGGGTTGATGCAGCCGCTGTCAATCACGGCTGATATCTGTTCTTTTGTACCTATATCAGAATGCTCGATCAAAAGAGTACGATCAGCAAGATGCAAGGCCTCAAGTCATGTCACAACCCACCCACACACACTCGTGTGTTGAGACGGAATGCACACAAGGGGCTGGGGCAGAGCCTGTGCTCCTGGGACTGCAGCAAAGTCTTTAAAAGTGGCAGCACGTGTGTTTCACAGCAAACAGTGCGTGTGCTGTGCTCCACAGAGTGCTGGAACAGAAGATGGACAGACGAAGAGCTCCACAACGTGCTAGAAGACGTGTGTACAGTTACAGGCATAACTCCATAGACTGGCTCATGTACCAGCTGGAAGAACAGCTGGACACAAAACCACCTCCACAGAGTTCTCGAACAGAAGATGCACACCGGCAGTGACATTTGAAACAGTCCAGCACGCCTCCTTGATGATACTCTTCTTGTGGTGCTGAGCATTGGCAAGGATGCTGTACAGGGCTTGCAGTGCATTGCAGTTCAGTACAACCTGTGTCTGCTCATCGGTGCCTGTCACGACATTACCCACAGTTCGAAGAGCAGGAACCACCACTGAGTCCTTGTCATGTGAAAGCAGTTCCACCAACCTCAACATCACGTTGGCTTCCACAACTGCCTGCATCACTGCTCTCGCCTTCTCACATTGTGACTCTGTACACCATGAGATCAATGCACAAGGAATATGTAAAGTTACAGGCATAAATCCATAGAACGGCTCATGTACCAGCAAATCAATGCAAAAGCAGTGTTGCACTCTCACACGTATTTCGTAATAACGTAACTGTCGCAATTACGTGCAATTACCTTTCGTGTTGGACATCAAACATAAGGAAGACATCAGCAGCAGTATAGAATTTGTATGGGAGACTTGATTGTCTATGCATTCCTAACGTTTCCCCCAGAAAAACGCAAAGTTGTACCACTGACTGCCGGCATCAGGGTTCCAATCTTCTCACACTGTTACTCTTTACACCATCAGAGCAATGTGAAAGCAGTTGTAATTTGAATTCGTCACCTGATCAGCTGCACTGATGCTCTGGAAACTGTACCGTAGAGTAGTTGAGCTCACATGCCACTATTATGAATAGGTTTGTGCCAATATACGGTTGTGCACCTGCCACATCGGACATTTTCATGCACCTAACAATTCAAAGTTTCTGGGGGATGTAGTGCCCACAAAAAGCATGTCCAAATCCCCATGTCAAAAGGATGATATACAAAAGCATGCGTCTTCTCAACTGCACTCCGTACAATCTCACATGCCATGAGATCACATGGAACTACAATGCAGATTCAACTCGTCATGCACCTGCGTCTCGTCAATAAAACCCGATGAATGATACTGGCCGAGCAACCGAATCAATTTTGTATGGGACACCGAATGCAAGCGTGTTTGCACCAGAAAGAAAAAAGGTGACGTACAGTGGAAAACGAGCTATCGTAGGTCGGGACTGGACTGTAATATGAAGGACACAACCACGCCAAGGAGGATGCACAGGCCAGGCCTGCGCAATACTGAAGGGTATCATAGCAAAAGGATACGAAACTCAAATGTTGTCTATACGAAATGTTGTCTATACGAAACTCAAATGTTTTCATTCAAGTGAACCTGCTTGAATGACAACAGCACTGCATCCGTCCAAACCTTCAGCAACTGTTGGTACTACAACAGCAGCCATGCATGCACTGTGCATGTAGCAGGAAAAAGAAACATGCAGCCGGGTTCCAGCAGCTTTGCTGACACAACAGCCACCATGCATGAACCAGCCACAAGGAGCATGCAGCCGGGAGCCTGCAGCTTTGCTGACACAACAGCCACCATGCATGAACCAGCCACAAGCAGCATGCAGCCGGGAGCCTGCAGCTTTTCTGACACAACAGCCACCATGCATGAACCAGCCACAAGCAGCATGCAGCCGGGAGCCTGCAGCTTTGCTGACACAACAGCCACCATGCATGAACCAGCCACAAGGAGCATGCAGCCGGGAGCCTGCAGGTTTGCTGCCACAACAGCCACCATGCATGCAGCAACAAGTTCTTTTAGAACGTCTTTTTTGCCAGGTTTAATAACAAATCTATCGTGGATTAAAAGCATGGAGCAGCCGGGAGCCTGAACGTGTGCCGTACCTGGATGCGCTCATTCGGGCCATCTGAGAGGTAGGACAGAGCCCAGCACGCATCTGTCATGATCTCATCGTCAGCATCAGCCCCAGTTGGCTGAGAGATAAGGTACTTCAGAGTCGGCAGCGCAGCTTTGGTGAGCTCAAAGTGCGGCGCTGGCTTCCCCCGGCAGAAGTTACTCAGAGTCCAGGTGGCGTTCCTCACCATAGACCTGGTCGCGTTGTTCTCTGCTGCTAGCAGCTGCTGCAACGGCTGCAGAGCCCCAGACTCCAGCACCATGTCTGCACTGCCATACCATACTTGAGCTATACTCCATCATTTATATAATTGTCTGTGTATTTGTTGAGCTTGGCTCAATTATCTATACCTGATCGAAACCTTTTGCACATCAATCCACGCACTTACAGAGGCCATGGGGGCCAATTATCTATGTATACAGGAGTGAAACTCATTGTTGGATGTGCGGGAGCGGGGGAACGGATACAAATCTTGATGTGCGCAAAATTGCATGCACACCAGAGCAAGAAAGAGGTCACCCTGACCAGAAAGGTAGTGAATAGGCATGAACCCAAACGAGGTGGCCTTGAAATGTCTTGATGTATGTGACATCTACATTGTCACATATAACAACATACAACTACATCGCCACAATAACATGTGTATGAGACCAGCTGCAACAGATACACGGACCACGTGATGTCCAAGTGTTAAGATTTCCTACACGAACTAGGTTGTGATTGTTGCTGCAAGGCATGTAGGCATCTGTATGAATTCACACCTCGGGTGGTTGGGTGATCCCCAGCAATGTTTCCCAGAGCCCACACCGCCTGCTCCCGCACCTCCTCAGATGGAGACATCAGAATACGCACAAATATGGGGATCGCGCCACACTCTATCACATACCGGGTGTGCTGAGTCGTCCCTGAAGCTATCTGCATGCATGTGTATTGATGATATGCAGAA
Source organism: Ulvella scutata (assembly GCA_032359135.1). Lineage (NCBI taxonomy): Eukaryota > Viridiplantae > Chlorophyta > Ulvophyceae > Ulvales > Ulvellaceae > Ulvella > Ulvella scutata. The sequence continues at coordinate 7,775 of JAUMHD010005151.1, forward strand.
TCGGCCCGTGAAGATATCTGGATGCCGGATGCCGGAACACTTCACTGATTGCGATACACATATGAAAGTGCTCTTTTGCTGGCGGCAAGGCTGCCCCAATGCCACCACGCGCTTGCTTATTGTCTACTGTATCATGGTTCCTGGTCGACTGTTGCAGCCACTAAGGTGCTCGATTCGTGATGCACATTGGGGGATTGCTTGGACTGTGGAATGAGCAGCGTCTGTACTGTTCTTTCAGTTCTTACTTCGCTGCACAACCATTACTGTTGTATTGAGAGGTGTTTAGGTGAAGCTGCCTGGTTGTATGGGTTGTTGCTGTCATTCTGCTTTTGGAGGTGTCCTTCCATTTGTGTGCATTTCGATGCCCGGAAACATTCCCACATTCTTTCCTGAGCAGGGGACTTCGTCCATGCTCGAGGCTGCAGACCTAGCTGCACAGCGTGCACGTGGCCTCAACGCTGTATCGAATCGATCCTCAAATTCAGGATGGTGCTGCTTATCAGTTCAAGGGTTCGTGAAACCCAATACTATCTCAACGTTCCATGTATAGTATCCTGAATCTAGGCAATCTGCATGGTGTGGTGAAACTGCTGCAGACATGTTATACTGGCGCTGTCAGGTTCTGCATGTAAATTTATGACCCGCCAGAATATATGAATTAGCTGCACGAGTTCACACGACTTTCACAGCAGATTCGTGTCAGCCCAGATATGTTGGAAGTCAAGGGCGAATAACACTGATGGGACGCTTGTGGTGAAATCGCACGTTAGTGAGCGCCCATGCAGCTTCAAACTGCAACCTTTGGTTGTGGTCGTATCCAAGGAACTCGACCAGCCTTCGAACCACATTTGGCTGTCTTACAACGTCATCGATGGGTGGCTTCTTCTCGATGGATAGCAGCTTTCTGAAGTACGATGTGGCCTCCAGCTGTCCTTCCAAATTGTCAGACATGAGCTTGACAACCTGCATTCAGAAACACCGTGACAAACATAGATTGGTGACTGTACTATAACTCTTCATTGAGAAAGTGAGGACACAGCTGGCAGCATCGAATTGGCAGGATGTAATCGCAGTGCGTACAGCGAGGTCCTAACGTAGCCGTTTCGGTGCCATTCCTAGGTCGTTCCGTCACTTCAGCGTGCATGAAGTGAAAATCAAAGCATTCACCAGAAACGGCAACAAGCGTTGTGAAACTGGAGATGTATCCATGTAATCTGTGGCTCCGCTGCCATAGATGTTGGCATTTGAGGACTGGACATGACGTTCCGAGTCGAATTGTAGACGTTCACGACCACGTCTGGTCAAGATACGCCCCTGGCACCCTCTATGCTCAAATTTGCAAGACTGAATCGTACATTGGCCGGTAGCTGCTCAAGGCTGCGGGCCCCGGCTTGGTTGCTGTCTGCAGCGAACGTGGCATCACCCGCTGTATCCTTAGTGTTCTCTAACCGCCTCCTGTTATTGAGCCTTTCCTCCCTTGCGTTGGCGCGTGCGTTGACAATGTTGTTCTTCCGCTCTCTGCGTCCTCTCTCCACATCCACGCCCATCAAGGCTGCACGCCGCTGATTCATGGCCCCCTACTTCTAGTTCGGCACACAAAGATCCACTGATTGGTTTATTTGCTACCTTGCTCAACAGGAGAGCTTGATCAGTGTGCTGCGCGTTTCGTAATGGGTGACACTGCTGTTGGCATTCAGAGATGATCAGAAACATCTACATCACACAAGCGAAGCATGTCGTTCTTGAATCTTAGTTCGGAGCTAGGCATCTACTTGGTAGACCGCAGCCGCAAGTCGGGTCATGCATCGATATGTCAATCGATCTCTATAGTTGGCAGAGCATGCACCCCAACGCCAGCCACGGCGTTGAAGTCGAAGTGCTGTGCCCTGAAGTTTGCTATAGTATGTTTTGTGAGCGAGAACTCTGTGTTCTAACTCCGTCAGCCTGGGTGACCTTTCGACCTTCTAGCCCGTTCCGTCAACCCAGCTTCCGTGACCCATCTTCTAACCAGCCACAGGCCAGCCCACTGATCAAAGACACATAGCTTGCCACTTTTAACAACAAAGCCGTCTTGTGTTAACTTCGACTCTGGAACGCGCACAAGGTTCAGCAGTGTCATTGGTCAATGAACTCACTGGCACCCTGACCATGTCCGAATGTGCACACGGACCGCCCATATATCGCTCATAGTTCATGTAATGGTAGCCTGCGAGCTGGGCTTATTCTGCTGTTGGGCTGTATGTACGTATACATGTATGTTATGACTCTGCGAGCAACAGCGTCACCAGCCGTGATCGTTCCTCTTCATGGCATCGTTCTGGAGTTTGTGACGATAAGCTGACGAGGCAGTGGGTGAAGTGCATTCTGTTGCCTGAAAAGCAGTAGTGCAAATGTCAACACAAGGAATTTCTCCAGATGCAGACACTCTTGATGCCCAGTTTCATCGCCATATCCACATATATGCCTGTATCTTTCCCTTCGTGTACATAACAGTCAGGTAGGCGTTGTTTCCCGTTATTGGTACAAAGGCATCAGCACTCCAGTGCCTCTCGCCCCCACAGGTTAATCTTTCGTGGGGGCTCCCCACGAAACCTATTTAGTGCTGAGTGGAACTGGAATTGTGCTGTGGTGGCTGATGCATCAGTGAAGGATTCAGGGATTTGCAGAGTTACATCATCGCAATGCGGCAATGTTACAAACATACATCACATCACATTGGTGTAGGTCTGTGTGAAACACAGATCGATGCTTTGTGTCCTTGTGTAGCGTGCGCCACCGGCGTAGCGTCGCCTCAGCGCCCCTCCCCACCTGCCATTGTGGCCTCCTCACCAAAGCGCCCGCCCCCCCCCTGCCTCGACATCCCTTGTGCACCTCCCTTTCTCCGGGGACGGCGCCCCCGGCTGCTCCCTGCCGCTTGCTGTTGGCAAGCCTGCCGGCGGGTGCCGTGTGCAGTGCCCCCAGTGCGATGTCGGTGGCCCGCCCCTGCGGGCTGTGTCTGTCGCCCTGATCCTGTCGTCCTGCGTTCTGGTGGCGCTGCAGATCGGCGCTGCTTGTGTACAGGCACCGGCCACTTTCACTGGACGCCTTTCGTGCAGCATGCTCTAGTTGGGCCGCCCATGCATGTTGTGTCCTCGTTCTTGTGTTTCGTTTCGTGATTACGTTCTTGGAGATGCTCCCAGACCAATGCGATTTGTGTGCTAGCGGCACTTACATCAACATCACACATCGACATTTGTGTGCTACTGTGATGTGCCACTATCGATGCAACTTACACATGTTGGACATGAAGCCGAAAAACCCAACAACTCCCAAGAGAACCACCCGAGAACTACCTGACCATCACAACGTCCGGAACGATGAAATCATCTTGTCTATGGTACTTTCATACTCCTTGTACTTGCGAGCAGGGCTGCTGACAAACATTGCGAACACCTTGCCTCCACTGACTGTGATCGTTGCCCGGTAGACGGATTCAGAGCCCGGAACGTAGTAATCGTAGAATGATTGCCCTTCCACTTCTCGCTTACTGGACGTTATCTCATCAGCAGAAGAGATGGCGTCCTGAATGTCGTAGTCGGCACCAGCGAAACTGTTGAATGTGCTGTCCAGATCAGTAAGGCGGAAGCTCTTGTTGTCTTCTCCTGCCCTCGCCAAAGCAATCACAAATGCCTGCACGACAACAGCAGGGGTATCGGCCAGGGGTATAGTTCAGCACTGGGGAAAGACTAATTATGTCAGCCAAATGCTTTAAAGTATTCCTTTTGGGGGCTATTACATGCAACAATTCATGATTTTCCGGGGTGGCCACCATAGAAGTTAATTAATTTTGCTGACACTGGTTGACAAGTTGTCAATAAAGATACCCCTGGTATCGACTCGTGGCCTGTACGTAGGGGCCATGCATAGCCCATCGGTACGAAAACTTGTCAGCCACTGTCAGCCAAACAAATTAGCCTCTTACTTTCATCGTGGTCACCCTGAATCATAATGAACTCTCACATGTAACAACCACCAGAAAGGGATTTTTATTTTTATTTCCCGCTGATATAATCAGTCTTTCCCCAGTTGTGCCCTGGCTCGTGGTCGTGGCATTGTGTATCGTCACTATTATCGCAGCTTGGCTAAGAGTGCTGGGAAAGACTTTCGTGATGGTGCTGTTGTGCTATTCGAGTGAAGTGGTGGATGTTTTGTGTTAGTGGATTTTGGCTATTTGGGTTCATGCCTATTTACTACCTTTCCGGTTTGTAAACAGACAGTCTTTCCCCATTCCTTACTTTGTGCCTCGAAAGCAGCGTTTGTTTTTAATCTTGGTCCACTGCAAGGCAATCAGGGCTATCGTTCTTGAGCAGCCATTATCAGCAGCCACTGTCAGCTAAATTAATTAACTTCTATCGTGGTATTTACAACCCGGATCATCATGAACTGTTACACGTAACACCCCCGAAAATCTTTCAAAGCCGGAAAGGTAGTGAATATGCGTGAACTGAAATAACCAAAGGAACTAACACAAAAGAACCACCACTTTACTCGAATGGCACAACAGCACCATCACGAAAGTTTTTCTCGGCATTTGAAGCCAACCTGAGACAGTAATGGCGCAGCACAATGCCACGACCAAGAGTTATCAGCTACCAAAAGAAGAAGGGGCATCACTTAGACTGGACAGACACCAGCTCGGACAGGATCCATCAACTTTGTGCTACATGCTGATGTTGAGACAATTTCTAGTTCCACCTTCCAAAAATACAGTTCATTACATGAACTTGCTTGTAGTACCACACACTGCAACATAAAGTGATCAGAGGAAACCATGTTGTGCAGAAAGAAAACTTCCACTTTGAAAACAATCTTCTGAAGGGCGGCAGAACCACGGCAACAATGTTCACCATTCGTATGCATGGAGCCAAGGCCATGACCCCCCGCGGGGCCCCGTATCTCCACACTCATGCATGCACAGCATGCACTCACGTGTCCCACTGCAGTGCACTGTATACGTCCCACTGTACAGCTGTAAGCCCGTTCTGTGCCAGGAAAGGGACTTTGGCCGCCGTCAACGTTGCATACAGGGCCCTGAGGGCCAATAAGAAGGCGCCCTGCTTGGCGTTAGCAACCTTAGGTAATCACAAACACGTCTTAAATATCCGAGTGTCTGGGGATTTCCAGTCTGTTTCCAGAAGATAAGCTGCAAGTGTTGCACGAAAAGTAGAGACCATACCCGTGACTGT
>JAUMHD010005162.1:0-12993 GCA_032359135.1 Ulvella scutata
TACAAACTCAGACCTGATGGCAGTATCGAGCGCTATAAAGCTCGCCTGGTTGCGAAAGGTTACACGCAACAGTATGGTGTTGACTTCTTTGAAGTCTGGGCACCCACAGGGAGGCTGGCGGCATACCGCACTCTTCTCGCACACGCTGCTGCTCATGATCTACCTGTGCAGCTTCTTGATTTCAAGACCGCCTTCTTGAACGGTCCCCTGCATGAAGAGATCTATGTTTCTCAACCTCCTGGCTTCTCCGATGACACGCCTCGTGTCTGGCGTCTACATCGTGCGCTCTACGGCCTGAAGCAAGCTGCAAATGCGTGGCACTCTGCTCTGGTTGATGTTTTGCGCACACTTGGGTACACTGCTAGCCAAGTCGATCCTGCTGTTTTCATGCGTGCGACGCCATCTGGTGTAGTTATGTTGCATACACATGTTGATGATTGTGCTGCTACTGGCCCCCCAGACGCTGTCAAGTCCGATTTCTCGGCCCTGCTCAGTCGCTTCGAGGGTCGAGAACTGGGGGAGGTAGATAACCTGAGTTGAAATATGTGTATGCAGTATGCAGTATGTAGTGGACCGGTAGTAACACAGTTACAGAGCACCTGTCTCATCCTAGGACCCCACTATATACTCTGAGAGCGATGACAGGAAGATCCAACACATGACATGGTGTCTAGGAGTGACCTAGCCACATGGAATCATGACACGGTGGGCATGGTGGCAGCTATGCGTATGAATGCCTGCTTGGACACAACAGCAGCAGCAGCAGCAGACCCACACACATGCACTGTGATGGTGAGCGACCCTTCTGGTGGAAGTACCAATGACGGGGCCTGGGGCATCAATATGAGGCCGCTTCCTGACCCCTCTTGTACGCCAGAGCACATGCGTGTGGGGCTGTGTGGAGCATGCTCTGCATCCGCTGCAGCTGCAGGTAGTTGCCCAGCCGGCACTCACACGTTCATTGCGGATGTGGTTGACCCTAGCGGCATCGAGGCCGACACTAGCGTCGCCATCTTGATGCATGTGGGAGCCCCCCTGCTCTCATACATACATGGACTCTCATACATACATGGAAAGCTCTTGGAATCACAATGTTGACGATTTGGAGGGTGTACCGCCTAGGATTTGTGCAGAGCATTCAAGGGCTTCTGGCCGATCTGCTTTGGCAAGCACTGTGCTCTGCTCGATTTTGACTGCCAGGGAGACCACGTTGCAAGAGTTACACAGGCTGTATGCAGCACGCGCTTCGCCTGTGCCTGACACCGTGGATGTTCTGGCACGCATGCTGCGAGAGTTTGCAAAGGATGTGCTGTGTGCACGCCACATGCGCATGACTGTTGCTGCGGCGCTGGAACCGTCTCAGGCAAGGAGGGGCACAGATTTACCTGAAACTACTTCGCGCAGCCTGCCTTCAGCTGCACCCATGCCCCTGCTGGCTGCTTGTGGCATCACGCAGGCTTCCGGGCAGGCTCAGGAAAACACGAACACGCTTGACATCAGTTTCGACACGTCACAAGATCTGCTGTCACATGGATCTACAGTGGAAAGAGTTTCAGGGAGAAATCCTCATAGCACACATGTTTGCTTGAACAGTAGATGTGGGAGGACGGCAGAGAGTGCTGTCATCTCAGCTTCTCTGGTGCTTGGCAAGGATGCATGTCAACCTGTTCGCAAGCCGTCCTGCACTCTGTACCGCTCTTTGTGGCAGCAGGTACGATTTTAGTATGATTTTGATCCATTGCAGACCTGACCTGAGCTGGTCATACGACACACAAATGGCACACTGCAGTTCGAGCAGGAGTATCGGGTGGCTATGCGAAGGCGCTTGCACCACCACTTCTTGGAGGCCTGGTCCAGCCTGTGTGTCGCACAAGAAAAGCTCACTATGTCGACAGCAACCTCAAGCTCGTGTCCACATGCACTGGGCATCCCAGGTTGGGGAGTAGACTTCATGGCACTCAGAAGCATGAAGAGTAATCAAGTGCAACCTTTAGTGTGTGCCGAGCATGCGGACCCCCGCATGGTACCGGAACCAAAGTGCAACGTTGAAACAGGCAGTCGGCAGTATAATAGTAACCAAAAAGTGTGTTCCTCAACCCTGAAGACTGCTGCAACTCAACATGTGCTCATGTGGATGTTGCTAATGCAGGGGTTGCTGTCACATGCGCTGGCTGCAGCAGCTGCTCTGGTAGCCGCCCACTGCCGCTTCACACAGCTGCTGCCAGCAAGTCCTGAACAACAACCTGCCCCTAACCAGCACCACCATCAAGCCTGTGGAAATGCTGATGGTGTAGACGCTACCGGCCAGGAATGTTCCACGCAGTGCCCCCTCGCCACACAGCTTGCGCGACCAAAAGAAGAACAGTCAAGCTGGATACAACAAACGCACTCCACTTCGTTCGAACATCTTCATACACAGGCCAAAAACTTTTTTCAGGAGTGGGCAGCGCAAGGTCTACCTGCTCACTGCTCCAGCAGCGAGGAAGGAAAGTTGGAGGCCTCCGTCACCCTTAACGCGGCAGAGATTCTTGCGCAGCTTGTGGTACCCACCCCCACAGGCACCGCTCAACATGATGAAGGCTGCGTGCACTTGAAGGACTCTGCGTTCAAAACAGTCGACTACAGCCCGCCCAGCCTGCCTGATGGTACTGCAGGGCAAACTGGTGGGGAGATGAGGCATGCAGACTACCTCTATGCTGTGCTGGCCAACAAGCGCCTCTGTGAGGACCTGGGCGCTGGAAACAGCAGCCATCTGCACCACATCATGCTTGCCTGTGAAGGCCTGGCTGTGAATTTCATGTATGACCACGGCATGACACGCACTGCGGTATGATCCTGCATCATGTTTGGATCTTCTTTCTGAAGCCTATAGCTGCAAGCCTTGGAGTCCAAGTGCAGCAAAACACGAATTTATGCAGGCAGATGCCGTGCGGCCGTTTCGCAGCTACAAGCTTGCTACAAACATATTCACTCCCAGCAGCTTCCTGCCCGCAAACACCAGTGTTGTCACAGGCCTGCCATCCCCTGGGCATCAGCAGGACAGGCTACGTCACGAGAGCCTCGGGACGGATGTCATGCACCTTTGCCGCAGGCTGCAACGTGCATGTCACAGCCTGATTGAGACAATGCACTCCGCGACCCAGGTGCCCCTCCGGAAACCAATTACCCACCTCAGGCACTGCCTCTGAACAGCAGCAGGCCTGTGACAATGCACTCCTCCCATGTTCCGATTTCTATGCCCAGTTCTGCTTTTAGCACCTATGTGATCTGTATCTCTTGACATCAAACAGAGTACCGTTTTCAAAGACCTCCACTGTGTCTCTCAACCTTTCCAACCTTCTGTAGGAGCTTACCCAGACAAGATTGCAGATCAATTCAAGGATTGCACAGCTGGACCGCATGACCCACCGTGCAGTGCTGCATGTGAGCAACCCACAGAAGCTTCCTTCAGCACTTGCGATTACATGCAGCAGCGCCGAAGCGCATACGGCTCGTGTTGCCAGCCACATCACAGGCACAGCAGCTCAGGCCTACACTGTCCTAAGGTGCCGGGCCAATGCGGCCACTGCCTCTGTGGCAGCCAACACCTTTGCTTCTGTTGCTGACAGCACTCGCCAAAGAATGGAGGCAAAGAACCGATCAGTTTGCAACATCAATCATGCCATTTACACTCGCCGCATGGCTACAACAGTCATCAAGCACAAGCTGCTGAGGGCTCATGAGCAAAACCAGGCCAGGCGACGTGTTATATCCAGTAGCAGGTTGCACATGAAGGTGCACAACAGGTGCCAAGCTGCGTTTGAGCATGTTGCAGCATCGCATGCGGCGGAGCAGCGCAGCACCGGGCAGGCCGCCTGCACCAGCACCTGCCGCCTTCACACTGCTGCTGCTGGCACAGTGCATGGGTGCTGGCAGCGTGCCTTGCAGCAGAAGACCTACCAGGCTGCACAGCATGCATGCGTACACCCTGTCAGGGAAAACGTTCAGATACATGCTGCATGTGCACGAGCCTTCGATGCAGCCGCGTCAGTTGCCATGATACGCAAAGCTGCTGATATCCAGCGCGCACGTGGCACATACATAAATTCAGCAAGGTCAGCAATGAGAGCCCACTCCATGGCTGCGACATGCTTCAGGGATCACTGTGACGCAAGTGCCCCAACTTCCTCTTTGAATGATGTGGCGGGCCGCTCAACGAAAGTTCAAAGCAAGTTTGATCCTCCACGTAGCACCCAATCACCAGCAAGGCCATGGACAGCAACCGCTGATCACAGTCATAGACGAGAACTACAGCAGCTTGAAAAGCTAGTAAGGCAACGCATACGCATCCCTGGAAGACCAGAGTTCATTATCCCCCCGCGCCCGCCAAAGGTTCGGCAGGTCCGGCAGGACCCCTTCATGTCCCGCGAGACTTCCCCTGCACGGCATCAGCATCTGCGTGCATTGGAGCAGTTAGAAATTGAGGCTGGTGAGCTTTCTTGTTGCTTGCAAGCCATCCCTGGCATTGCAAGGGCCAGGGCTGCGGCTGAACATGCGCCATTGCCTTCCACAGGGGCACCAATTGGTGCTGCATCGCTTCCTGGTGCCCCCCTCACATCAGGGTGGCAGTTGCAAGCGTCCTTGGCTGGCAAGCATGGTGAGCCTGGCAGCGGAGCGAGGTTTGCAGCAAAGGTTGCGTGGCTGCACGAGGAAGCTGATGCAGACGTCACTGATGATTCTGGACAGGGCTTGTCGGGCTGCCTGCACTCCCGTCCACAAGGCGGCGATGCCACATACCATGCCCCCCACAGCAGCAAGTCCCAGGAATCAAGACAGTGCGCCAGGGGGTTGAGTGAGTTGGTGCAAGGTCTTTGACATGTAGGCAGGCTTCCAGAGATTCAGATTTGACTGCAATACCACTAGGAGGCTTCAGATACACTAGGCTCTCAAACCAGAAAGGTAGTATCTATGAAGATCTTAGTAGCCAAAAGGCACTAAACTCTAGAACCCACAACAAGTTGACTGATAAGTGCACTTTCTTGTGCCCGACTCTAAGCGTATCCGCGTGACATTTCTCAACATCACAGGTTATATTCCCCCCCTTGTAGAATCGTTTGATGCCAATGTCAGTTGCTGCACAGGGCTGTGTTTTCGACCATCAAATGGATGGTAATGGCTGATGTTTGTCCAATTTGCGCCCCAAGAAAAGGCTTATCGGGAACAAGGCATATTACCGTGAGTTCGTCAGCGTCCCCGAATAATAGAATTGCTTAGATTGGCGTGACAATTGTTTCACTTTCACGGTTTAAAAGCAATTACGAAGTACTCAGCACATGAGATGACTTTCATGATGGTGCTGTTGTGTGTTTAACTCGACAAGGCTATTGTGGGTTAGTCTGTTAGCTGTCTCATTTGGGTTCTTGCCCATTTTCTGCCTCTCCGGTTTGCAAGTGGCGATGAAACTCCTTCAATGGCCGTTTGAAAAATCGAATGGAAAGTTGCGTACATGAAAGCATGCACTTTCGTGTCTGGACCATGCAACGTTACCTTCATGTGGTACCTCATGTAAGTTGCATGCCAGGAAAACGAACGCTTGCAGATTCCACAACAAGCACCAGCAGAGTTCATCATAAGCTGTGCTCGATTAGCACAGTTTCACTGATGCGGCGATTGCAATACACCAACTGGCGGGAAGAACACAGCAGACGCTCCACTGCGTCTGCCCCCCTTCAACAATGGAGACTGATATACAGGACTAGAAAAGGATTGGCAACATGCTCGCGCCTACCAACACCCAAGGGGCTGGCCTGTGTGCAGTGATCAAGTACCATACTGTGCCCTGCCGTGATCATGCACCGTTGACACTGTTACGCTACACTCACAGCATCTCCTGATCGATGGCAAGATTACAGGTGAGCAGAGGATCTGCTTCTTGGTCATTCAACAGCCTGGGGTAAGCGTCAGGGGACAGCAGCATGAGGTCCATGCAGTCTTGATCAGACACAAACCCGCAAGACGTCATTTCAAGCGTGCGCCGACCAAGCACGCCCTCCTGCTGTATCCGAGGGTCGTTCATCCTTTGCCCACACATGGCTTTCTGCTGCTTCATACTTGGGCCATGCATGCCCTCCAGCTCCTGATGATGGGGGGGCTGAAAACAGCTGGCCTGCAGTGCAGAACTTGTGATACATTCACGCACACCGTGATTCTGCACGTGCGAGTATATGCATGCCCAGCAGCGCTTCTGTTTTCAAATACACTAAGAACAAGTATCGTGGCCCGTTGCGCCATGAGAGTGGAAACAGTTTTCAAACGACGGCTCCAGGGCCATGCCGGCTGCTTTTCTGTAAAAATCCATCGCTGGACCAAAAGTGAAAAGAAACTACCCTTGGGGATTTGTCTTTGTACCCGAGCTGTCGCCGCCCATGGATACACAGACTGGACGTTTGTTGTCTAGCAACCAGCGAAGTTGAACAACAACTTGCAAGTGTGGAACAGAAAACGCGCACAAGCGAGCACAGCTTTAAAGAACGCATCGTTCCATGGCCATGAAGAGGGTCTGAAATTTACAAGGCGCTGTGATTATCGGAAAACCAGCCATAACAACCAGAAAACGAAATCCCGTTCCAGAGCCACGAAAAGCTGAAAAACGAAGCACTGATGCCCAGATCCTCATGTATGGTGCATGTTTATGCCCCAACTGGGCCTGTTCTCATGCCTATCGCTAACCGAGCGAACATGGAACATCATTTGGTAAGACTCACTAAAAACGTCAATCTACTCGATCACAGGTTGGACCAACAAATCCTTATCCAAACACAGGTGCGAAGAGTAAGGAAACACAGAGAGGGGGGAAGCTGCTCACCGGCGTTGAATCGGCGCCAAAACCTCCCATGCTGCACCCTTGGCCTGAAGAGCAGCCCGGTGATTCACCCAGTCCCATCAAGCCCGAACTGTCTCCATGCATGTCATGCATCTGCGCACGCAGCGGTGTTGCAGCCCTGCTGCAATTGATCCCCACTGCAGTCCCCAACGACAACTGTTTCCCCTCAACATCCCATGGATCACACATGCGCCCAGACTGCTCGTCCACCGCAGAATGAAATGCGGGGTGGCAGGGTGCCTGCAGAGTCCTGAAACTGCCGAAACCATTTGATTGTTTGCTTGGCAGAGCGCTCGCTGTGTGGGGGACCCCTGTGGCCACGTCATCATGCATTGCAAGGTCAGAATCGAACGGCCACTCTGGGCAAGCAGCCCCAGCGCCCCCCGCATAGGCTGGCGGTGGGTCGTCCCTGAATTCTTCCGTGCCGCCTGCCACTTGTGTGACGATGCCTGGAAGCTGTTGGGGGTGGAGCCCCTGCCTGTGGAAGTCGCTGAATGCATGCTCTCGGGTGGGCATGACTTGCATGGTGTCAGGTTCAGGCACAGATCCCCCATGCATCGATGCATAGTACGCCATCTTTCCGGGGTTGTTCGGGGGCATCGTTGCCATGCGCAGCACGTTGGGTGCATGCATTGGGGGCTGCTCGTTGCAACAAGCAGCCCCCAATCCAAACGCGTTGACAGCATGCATGGGTATGCCGCTGAAGGTGCCGGCAAGGGGTAGCTTGGCGGGTGCGAAGAAGGAAGACGTGTGCCAGTTTGCTTGGCTGGTGCTGCGTGGCACTGCATGCATGAGGGCACCTTCCTCGTCTTTCAGTGGTGCCTGGAAGCCATCAGAGGCCTCCTTGTGGCTGTTGGCGCAGTCGCTCATGCATTCCATCTTGCTACCTGAATGCATTCATGCATGCATGCAATGCTTGTGATGTAGCAAAACAGCAACACAGAGGTCAACTGCACATGCCGGCAACAGGGCACTGCCAATCTGCATGATGCTGTGGCTGTGCTGTCCAGTATGTGCTGGGAAAACATTTTCGCGATGTTGCTGATGTGCCATTCGAGTGAATCGGTGGTCAGTGTGTGCCAGTTGCTTTTGGCTGCTTCGGTCCATGCATATTCATGACGTTTCCGGATCTTCAGTGGACCTATCAGGTGAGTTCTCTGGCCAATATACTGCGCGGTAATGAACGCAACTGTCGCAACCACACAGCAATGCATTGAATTGCATTGCATGGGGTTCTGCACCGCATATGTGGTGGTGCTTCAGAAGGGCGGGCTCTTCCATCCTCCATCCTCCATGCATGTGATGGCATGCATCATGCGTCATGCATGTGAATGTACTCGAGCATCAGAACAGAGGCATCAGGAGTGTTGGACGGGGGGCAAGCTGGGGGGGGGAGCGAGGGGGGGGGGGGTGCGGCGGCGCTCACCAGCATGTTAGATAGAGATATACCGAGAACCTGGGACTATGTATCAGGGCATACACCTGAAAAACAGTTGCAATATTCTTCAGGTGTATGCCCTAAAAAATCAAGCGACACTGGCGGTGATTGAAGAGGTGCTGTTGTGCCATGCGAGTGAAGGGGTGGATGTTTTGTCTTAGTTGCTGTTGGCTACTTGGGTTCATGCCTATTCACTACCTTTCCGGTTTATAGTGGGGTGGTGATGGAAGGAAGGGCGTACCGCAGACGCTCTTTTCAGCTTTCACATCCACCTCTTCTGCTCTGCCGCCTCAGCTTTCCACAGGTTGGGGATTGAGGTAGTTGCGCGCGGCCGCGGCCCTGCTGCTGTGTCTTGTGCCTGCACACCTGATGACGTAATTACATGCGTATTCACATAAGGCTACACTTGATTATGTCTTGAATTACCCTACTTGATGATTGGACTTAACAGCTGACAAGCAGGCAGAACGAGAAAAACTGGAAGGCGAGGGCCTCAGTCGAATGCTACGCACAAGTGCGAGCCGCATGTGTGTCTACATGTGACATTGTAGGTCGCGTTGAAGGCTGTCAGGGGCAAGCAACAGTCACATGCATACGCAAGTTGGTGGGGTGGGCTGCGCAGGTGGCATCCAGCACCAAGGTTCTTGTTGTGAATCCGTGCTACTGCATGGAGTCACCTCTAGAAATTGAGCTTCCATGCTCATACTTTGGCCCCTCTCTGTCCCCCCTCCTCTGTCTGCCCCCCTCCCCCTATCTCTCTGTACCTGATACGTATCATGTACTTGTCTGCAGCACTGCCTGTTGCTCCTCAGAGTTACAGACATCATACTTACAAGTACTTCAGTATAAGTCTGTTCTATCAGCTGCGCCATGAGAGTGCCCCACAAGCCCCTGTACGTACTGGTGTGCTATGTTCTACATCACATGCTGCCTACCACGAAGCGGCCAGCACTGCAGACGCATGCAGCAGCATGCCATTTAGAGGCATGTCTTTCCCAGCAGTCTCAAGCCCCTACCTCAACATGTGCTGAAGTGCTGGTGCTTTTCTGTGTTCTCCACTTTTGGGTATTCGGGTTTATGCCTATTCACTACCTTTCTGGTTTGTGAGGAGGTGACCGCAGGGGTACGAATCAACGTGACTCAGTTGTAGGAAAGCGTGCCAAGTCAAGTCAACACCTCCCGCTGGGTTTCCATCACTTCACAAGATTTAAATAATATACAAACCGAAAAGGTAGTGACTAGGCATGAACCCAACACATGAAAAGTAGAAAACGAGCTCAAAAGAAGAGAATAAGAGGATAGAAAGAAGTAAGGAAAGAAAAGGGGCCTAGATCCCTTCATGAACCGACACCTTGTACTGACGTGTCGCCTCCCACTGCGATGTAAGTGTCAGTAGACTCCATAGAGGCCCGGTTCTGCAGCTGCAAGCTTCTTCGGAGCTCAGAACGCTGCTCTGCGGTCATGGTAGTGTCTTCTGATGCGGTGCGGATGTCATGGATGCTTGGCCTGCGCTTGTTTCTGTGTGATGCTTGGTGCCCCTCCCTAAGATAGTACTTTTGCGCATGGGATGCTACCTACGTATTCGAAACTAAGTGATCGTTTGATCTGTTAAGCAGCCGTGATCGCGAGTGTTTCCCTCGGCAGTGTTTCCCGGCTGGCTGCCACATGTCACGTAGTAGATGTGTAAAGCGACAGGCACAACTCCATAGCATGTGGTAGAGGACTCCCAGCAGGTCTGCGGTTGCAGGTACAGGAAGTGGAATGGTGTTGGCCCCCAGGGCCTCATTAGAACACTGCGAAGATGCGACTTGAATTTTCTTCATGTTACCAACATAAAGAAGGTTCCTGTGAACACGGAGAGCATTCTTCCACTCAACACTTGACTAAAAATACAAAACAACTTGTGTAGTAAAACGGGCAACTGCACTTCTCCGATTGCTGCATGTTTCCTGCCTGTACATGGCAGTGACGTGGTTTGCTGTCAACACAGGAGCGAGTGAGCAGCACTGATCACCAGTGTCGCTCAGTTAGATCGAACAATGCTGACTATCTGGGACTATTTTGTGGGTTTGTGACCTGACGAATGAAACGACACTGGTGGTCACTAGTGAGCAGTTGAGCGCACCTGTGTGGGAGTTCTGGTCAACACGTAGCGGTCGGCGATGTCCCGCCAGGCACCACGCCCGCACTCCTCAAGGCCTAGCAGGAACAGCTTGTGCTCTGCCTCTGTCCATGCGCAGTTCCTTCGCGTGCTTGAGAATGGAGCTGTGGATTGAACAGTTTTGCTGGCGACTGCCACAGCTGAGGTGAGCGGTGGAGCTGTGTGGAGGAGCGCCAAGGATCTCCTCTGGTGACCCTCCCTTGTCCATACCTAAACATGTTTCAGGAGAGTTTTCAGTTGCACTGGGGTGTTCGTTTCACACCCAGTTGGCATGCTGTTGGCATGCGATGATTTTCTGGTACATGAGCCATGCTATAGAGTTAAGCCTGTAACTTTACACACCTTGGCTTCTTTTCACACCCAGCACACACAGAGCGCACAGCAGGGCAGACTTGGATTGTGTTTCACAGTCATAGTGCGGAGAATCCCCGAAACGTTGTGACAAGAGGGTTTTCATGTCCTTTCGGGCAGATTCTGCCTTTGGAATGAGCTCGATCGGCCAGGGAAAGCATGGTGAGTAGAACCCTTTGCGAATTCCAATGCAGGAAATACGCAAGAACCGAAATAGCCAGAAATAACGAACACCAAAACCACTTGACCTCACTCAATTGTCTCAACAGAGCCATAACGAAAGAAATTGCCAGGGAACCTTTCTTCCCATGAACCCGTGTGGCCCGGGGGTGTAATTACCTGCCCCACTACTTCAGGGGGTCTGAGGCCGAAGCCCTTCTTGGGTATGGCGTGTTTCCCGATGTGTGTAAACTTACAGGCATAACAGGTTCCCGATTAGCTTCTTGTGTATTACAAACCGGAAAGGTATTGAATAGGCGTGAACCCAAATTGCCAAAAGCAACTAACACAAAACATCCACTTCACTCGAATGGCAAGCTTCTTGTTACAAGCCTGAAAAAATAAAAAAATTAGAAAATAAATTATTCGGGGACTAATTATTCGGGGACTACGCCATACTCGGTTTGAGCTTCAGCCTCAGCGCCACAGTGGCGGAAATCATGCAATTTGTTGAAGGGGAAACCACCAGAGACCCTTTACGCACCCGGCTCAGAAGCTCGAAAAACAGACGAGAGGTGGCTCTGGCTGGACCGGGGTTCGAACCCGGGACCTCGTGGTAAGAAGCACTTTCACTCTCACGGGCCCGCGGCTGAGTTTAAGGTCAATCCCAAGACCAAAGGCAATGAATCCCGAATAGAATGTACCCAAATCATTCGTATGGCACAGCAGAACCATCACGAAAGTCCTTGCTTACTTTTGGCCAACCTAATTGTGGGACTACGTGGCAAGTATTTTACATTTGATTTGCAATACCACTGGAGTTTTTCAGTTACACGCTTGGGCGCCAGCGCGGAGTGGGTCGAGGCAATATACCCACGACGCGGATAATATTATTGCATAGGAAACCTCGCGAGGCATAGCACTCAGTCCTCATCTTCCGCTGCAGCACACAAAACATCCAGGAGTGTGACAAACAAATGCTGCTTTTTGTCTGAGAGCGACCCAAGACGAGAACCGAACCCAGGATGCCCAGGAGCGCTCCGGATGAATGTGTCATGGTAGTACTAGTGGGTAGTACTAGTGGAGGAAGGTGAACAGCAGGAAGCTGAAGACAGGGAAGAGCGAAAGGATCTGGAAAGGTAGATAAGGTTCAAAGATCACCACAACCTGCCCAGGAAGCGCTTCCGCCTCAGCGTGCGTGTGACAAGGAGCAGCATGTGACGGAGGTAACTGTTTGGAAGCAAGGTCAAGAGTAGCAACATCCTCGCGATGCTTGCTGTCATATAGTCTGACAGCGCGTTACTCAACCCGCGTATGTCATGTACCGTATCAATACGTGGAAGTTAGCAGCGGTGTTCAAAGCCCAAGTACAGTTCTGGATAAGAGCACCTTCTGTTTAGCACTAGGCCTACCAGATTCGCGCACAGCGGAAGAGGAACACTCAAGGAGAGCTCAAACCACACGCGTACAAAACGAATTTGCTAGGCGACTTCGCGTTCGGCGTCAGAGGCTGAGCGCACCTGGGTGAGCAGGACTCTCGCGATCGTATGCAGACGGTATCGGGTAACAAGTTGTGTCGCGCTCAAGGAGCAAATGAGACTTGGTAGAGAAAGTACACAACTGTCAATGGATGTGCAGAATTGCCCAGGCAATGGCCGAGTGCCTTGGATGTGACTTCATTTGATCCGAATCTGCGAACACGTGCGCACAAAATATGTTTCAGCAGACACGATGATGATGACGTGCACACATCTGATACTATCACGTGACATCTGCTGAACCTGATGCTGATGGCTGATACTGCTGGTGCAATCGTCCCGACTGCAGCCCTGCTGGTCGAGAATCGTAGGAAACATAACCACAACCATAACCCATAGCCTTTCATCCTCTGCTGCAATTCTCCTGTCCTATCGACGTAATACATAACCACGCTCTTCAGAAAGAATTGCGAAAGTTACAGACGTACATCCATCACATGGCACAGCAGGAGATTGTTCACTCAGCAAGACATTCGCAACGGCG